>JACAXG010000104.1:1027927-1172677 GCA_018881555.1 Amblyornis subalaris
TTTCCTCTTCTCTTCTCTTTTCCTCTTCTCTTCTCTTTTCCTCTTCTCTTCTCTTTTCCTCTTCTCTTCTCTTTTTCTCTTCTCTTCTCTTCTCTTCTCTTCTCTTTTCTTCTCTTTTCTTCTCATTTCTTTCCTTTTCTTTTTCCTCTCCTCTCCTCTCCTTTCCTCTCCTCTCCTCTCCTCTCCCTTTTCCATTCCAACAGTTAACCTGCTCTGTTTGAATACAGTTTCTCTACAAGGTGAGCAGCAGCTCAAGCAGCTATTTCGGACTCTGAAAATATTTGGGTATGCAAAATTTGATACTGGAAATCTTTTGTGCCAGGATTTGCTTTCAGCACCTACATTGACCTTTATGACCGTGACAAGATGAGAATTAAACAATTTTTTATAGCACATGGACCAAATTTCACCTTATTTATAAATATGTAAGTCCACTTTAATTAAAGAGATTGCATAGTTAATATAGCTACTTCTTTATAAGGAAGGCCCAGTCTGGATCCTGTTTATTCAATAACTCACTAGAACACATTGGTTTGTTTCAAAGCATTCTAACYCTACTTAAAGTGCAACTCATGGGACTGATAAATATGCTTGGCTCAGGAGGAAAAATATCACTTTTACAAAGATGCATATCAGCATTAAGTATGGAATTTAAAAGCCCATAGAAATGTTGGCTTGACACAGGAAGATGGAGCATCCACTCTCTTCCTCTGAGGCTAGGTAACTTCATTAGTGTTCAACTTAGAGTGGATACATTGCCTCTTTCACCACTCACACTTTGATTCTTTCAAAGGGCACAGTCTTCCTGTATAAGCAAGGCTCAAATGTTGACTGCAGTGCTCCTGGCCAGCAAGGGCTCCACAGGAGCATTTAAAGAAATAACTGTTATATCTTGCTAACATATACTGAACTGCTGATTACTCTGCTCAGTATCCATAGTTCAGTGGCTTGGAAATATTCCAGAAAAGCACTTGGTCCAATATTGAAAAATAGTATTGTCTGATGCTTGAAAAGTTCATAGGAGAGGGTCAGCTTTGCCAAATCTCCCGGTTCACACCAAAGTAGCTGAAATCACCTACAGAAATTTGTTGCTTCAAAATGAAGTTTTCCTATCCTATGAAGAAAGGTGAAGACATGCTTGAAAAAGATGTAATAAAGCCAAAATGTGAAAACTGAAACCAAACATTAAAATTAACTATTAGCTGAAAGCTTTCAGATAATTTTCTTGGGCTACCATTTCAAACAAATGGTTGAAGTAACACTTTTGAGATAATCGATTTGGGATAGAAAAGTGCTCTTTATATTAAAATCTCTTTTAGGGTGAAATGCATATGCAGTTATGTTTCCATCCCTGAGCAGATGAAMTGGCTACAGTGAACTCAGAGGAATGTGGCTTGATCTCATGCTGGAGGGCTATTCTTTTGGATCTTAGAAAGAAAAATTCACCTGTCCTTTGAAAAGGAACAAATGAACAAATGTATTTTCTTATTTTCTTAGGTAACCTTAAAAAGAAAGCTAATTAAGGAACTGTATAGAAAGAAATGTAGGGATATGCTTGTCTTTTGCAATGGAAGTGAGCAAGAATCATCTGTGTATGAGAGAAGTTATCTATGTTTGCCATATAACTCGAGTGAGCTCGCCAGTCTCATCTGGAAGGGACCTCTGTGTTGAGTGTTTGCAATGACTGAGATTCTACCACTTCAGGACAGCCTCGGCCACTGTTTTAATTGTTTCATGGTGAAGCATTTTTTTCTTATATCCAGACAGAATTTCTCTTGAAGAAACTCTGTGCATCATTGTAAGGACATACTTCCATGTACTCTGCAACTGCATTTCAGGTATTGAAAGACTACATCTTCCTGGAGCCTTTCATTCTCTAGGACAAGCAAACCGAATTTCTTCAACATTTCTTCATGCCATATTCTGCAATCCTCTCATTGTCTTCATAACCCCTCTCTGGGTCCTCTCCAGTTTTTCAGAGTTCCTCTCAAACTGGGGCACAGTGTTCTGGTTGTGGCCTAACAAGTGCCAAGTACTATGAGATAATCACTTTCCTTGATCTGCTGGCTGTACTCTTGCTGATACAGGCTCAGTTATGGCTTGTTGCAAGGGCACACTCCTGGCTCGTGTTTGGTCTGCTCCTCATTAGGACCTCCAGCTCCTTTTCAGCAGAGCTGACTCTCCGCAGCCTGTAACCTCAAATGATAACTCAAGTTCTGTTTATTGCGGCTTGGACTCCTTCATCACAACAAAGGGCACTTTTAATTTTTGCATCTTTCTGCACCAGATCTGTTCAGTAGTCTTTCTGCTGGTCAGGGTTACTTCAGTACCACATGAGATAAAAATAGAAAGGATCTGAGTGGGTGGTAGACAGGATGCGATCCATCCTCCTACCTAGTTTCTGTCTGAAATGTGAGCTGCTGGGACTGGCATTAAGTCCAGCAGCAGAAATCTGCTTGGGTAAAGGAGCTTATGACCAACAAGTCTGAAAGGTTTTGTCTCATGGCCACTTACACGTGGATCAACCGAAGGGTACTGAGCTCCTTCTACTCTGAAGACTTCTCTTGGGCAGCAAAGAAGAAAAGATGACACATCAAGATAGATGCTGATGCCTCAGGAAGAGAAGTGTAAGGAAGGAAGCACATTATCTGAGTCAAACTGCTCAGCTCTTGGTGCCATATGCTGAGAGAGCCCTTGAAGTCTCCTTTGTACCTCTGCTGCGCAGGGGCACCTTCTTCTTAGTGGTATGTTCCTACCTCTTAAAAAAAAAGTACATATTTTTCCATATGACTTTATTCATCTTGTCCATTCCCAATTGGTACTGGCAACTTTGTCCAGTCTGTTTTTCAAATGGTCAGAGGAAGAGAACTTCTGTCAGTTCTTAGAATTCAGTGATCCATCTCTTGGTTACAACAATGTTACAAAAAGCTTCCACGAGTTTTTTCTACATTTTCTTTAATCAATGCCACTCTTTGGTTACTAGCTATTCCTTAAATCATTTTAAACAAGACTTCTCAATTTCTTTGCACCTGCAGATGCTTTTATGGAGTTACTCTATTCCCCCTTAGTCAGTTAGTGATACTGAACCAAACTTTTATTTCTTTAATCTCCTCTAGAAATGAATCCCTCAAGTCCTTTAAGCATTTTTTTTKTTGTTGCCCTTTTCTGAATTTCCTGCAGTTTGTTGGAATCTTTCTGGCAGAGATGTGCTTAGACTGGGGAGCAGCATTCTACCTGCAGCTTCCTAGTTTGCTCCTCTCTGCACTTTGTCTCTGGGTTTTCAACTCTCCAGCTGGGGAATCAGTGGTACAGCCCTCCGCAGCCCTTGAAAAATGTAACAGTAGCCAGAAATCAGCTTCATCAGCTCTAATGGCATTGGAGCTGAGCCCTCTGTATGGTATTTGGCTGAGGCAGAGGAATACAGATGCTGCCAGTCCTGAGAAAGCTGCAGCCCTCCTGAGATGTGTTCCCAAAGCTTTGCATTTTTACATAAGATATAAATCAGAGTGCTTTGTAACTGAAAGCACATGCATGTGTAGTAGGCAGATGGAGGCAGTGATCGCATGCCAAAATGTAGTTTTTGTGAAAAAAAAATTAAAAAATTAAAGAAAACAGTACAGCATAGTGTAGTGCGTACTCTCAGCCAAAGTGGAATCCTTCTTAATATGGGAGCACAGGCTGAGAGTTAGGGAACATAAAGATTGCTTTGCAGTTTTCACTTCCTGCGGAAGAGTATATAGAAATTCAAATCCCRGCATGAGTTTTAACACTCAGCCTCCAACAGCTGTTGGGTATCRCATAAGGAACTGGCAAGTCTGTGGCAGCAGCTGTGACTTGCCACATCCCTGGCAGTACCACAGAGCTGTAAGAGATGGAGGTGATGCAGGTACTTTTGCGAGGTATTTTCCACTTGGGTTGTATTGAAACAGAGCAGCTGTGGTGACAGAAGACATTCAAGACCTCCCATGTTACTTGCTCCAGTAGAGTTAAAAGATCATACTTTTTTTTAGTCTATAAAACATGGTTACCACTTTATGGTACTATATACAATAAATCAAAATACAAGGGTTTGATCTTCAGAAGAGAAAATACGTTTTGAAGTCAGAGACATCCTATTTCATGGACAGTAACATGATTTTAGAGGCAGAGTTTTGAATTACACTTGCAGTGTAATCATTTCAGGTGCTTTATTTGCATTTATTTGCATCCCAAAATGAGAGGAACACCTTAATCTGAAGAAATGGATGCCCAGTCTGACATCCCTGAAAACCTCACATGTTGTTTCTATCCTGTTGGTGGGGAAAGGATGCAGCCACAATGAAGCAGTCCTCTAGGTGAGTCTTTATTCAAGGCTGGATCAAAGAATAAGAGTTAACTGTATCTGTTCCATGACCTTCATTTCTGTCATACTTTAGGGAATTTGAGCATTATTATTGCTTTGTAATAGCCAAGCAATATAGACAGAGTAGACAGAGGCAAGTAATATCTAGGCAGGAAATCAGCAGTGTCCTAATACAAGAGAATTTAATCCCTTGCAAACATCTTACCCTACGCCCTAGAACAGCTGGTGGGTTTTTTTTCCATTCTCTGCCCAAAGGAACAACAAAGAAACAGTTTGTGTAAATGCTTTATTTTTCACAATAACAGCTTTTCAAACAGTGATGTGTCTGAAGGGGTTAAACCTGGATGTGGGCTACGCACAGGTTTCAGTCCTTAAGGTCAGGTCAAAGAAGGGAATCAATTTTTTTCCCTGCTTTTAGAGCACAAACTACTGAATGTGCAAGATTAAATATCAGATAGTATTTCTACAGAACTAGTCTGTACTTGCAGCAAATTCAGCGGCACCACATATGTTCCATAGGGAACATATACAGGTTCCATACGGAATAGGATTTCAGGGAGTGTGGTGTGCAGTCAGTTGGGAATGGGTTCTCTCTACTCACTTCATCTACTGTTTATTTTTACTTTCAGAGTCCTCAGAGATATAATCCCCCTCCACATAATAATGTCTCTAGATACAATTCTTAATGCATTCAAAGAGCTGGACCAGCAAATGAGTATGTATTTACAAATATATTGTCATACAAGACTTGAGTATCCATTTTAATGAAATAAAACTTGTAGTAATTAATGAAATTAAGAAAAGCAAGACAAATCACCTCCTTTCACTCTGGGGAGTCCATCCTGAGACTTCCAGGACATCATGCAGAGTACTTCAGATTTGGACTTGATCTCCAAATAGTCCAGACGCAGCCCCTTCTCCCCTTCCCCCAAATTCTGAAAATTTAACTATTCATTTAAGCACTGCAGGATTTGCAAATCAGTTGATAATTGATTATTTAGGTATGATTTAGATATGATTATTTAAATTAGGTATGAGGAAGTTTTTTTACAGTGAGGGTGGTGAAACACTGAAGCAGAGTGCCCAGAGAGTTGGTAGATGCCCCATCTCTGGAAACAGTCAAGGTCAGACTGGATGGGGATCTGAGCAACCTGACTGAGTTGAAGTTGTCCCTGCTCATTGCTAGGGGATGGAATTAGATGAGCTTTAAAGGTCCCTTACAGCTCAAACTCTTCTATGATACCATAGAAGTTCCTACTGCCAGGAATAGGTGTCTTACACTTTTTGAAAAAAAAATCTGTGAAACTATATACTTGAAAAAATTTAAAAACAAATAGTRTTCATGTCTATATAACTGAGCTTCTCAGTCCTGGAGCTTTCTTTCTTTTCTCACTTATCTTAAGAATATGCCCACACCAAATGTTGGTTTCTTGGCTTTTGCATTAATTTTGAATCTCTGGCATCCACAAAACTATGGTAAGCCTAGCAAATTAATGCTGTCTCTGATGAGAGTCAATAAAAATGTCTATAGCTGTTGCATTCTGTTTGATTTGAGCAGGTACTTATCTCCTTCTTTACCTCTGTATACTCAGTGGAGTCTGGAAAGGGATTCAGCTGACCAGCTAATAGGCATTTATTTCACGATAAGATAAATCTCTCTCCATGTTCTATCACTGTATTGATACTGAGTAGGGAGGCTCCCAGAACCCAGACCCTCCAACTCAAGCTCTAAGAAAGAGAAGAATGTGTCAGATCGTGGCTAAGGCTGGACAAGTAATTACTTGTGGCACTGACCTGTCCCAAGCCAAACCCTCAGGCGTCCTACCCATATTAAAAAGAATGTAAAAATAAATCAAGCGAAAAAAATCCTAAAAGCAGAAAAAGCCATGAGAAAGGCATCATTCTACCCAATAAAAGCTCTTCTTGTGTAATTAAGTTTGCTCCATTTAAAGTAAACCCTCTCTGCCTGTTCTCTTTATGCTGAGGTGCTGTGCACTTGCAAGGGTCTAGCTGAAACAGTGTCCTTCAGAACATGGGCAGACGATTTTCCAGTGGCTCCAAGGAAGCAGGAGAGTGTGTACAGTGATCTGGGGAAGTGTGGAGGGAGCTGTGTGCTGAAACAGGGTTGGCAAGCTCTGGCCATGCCTGCAGAACAAGTTTATTTCCAGGCAGACCCAATGGCCTTTTCACACATGCAGTTTAATCAGGGTTAAAAATAAACCGTTGCTGCATACCATGGTCACTCCATTCGTTCGATAGTCAGAAAGAAAGCAGATGTGTTTCTGAAGTTTTTGTTCTGAGGAAGTCCGTGCATGTGGACGTATGTTTATGACACCTTCATTTTCAGTTCCATCTCCCTCAATGCACTCCATGTAGCAGTGAAAGACATGGGAATGCTGGGAGTGTTTTGGATGAAAACAGCTAGAGTGGGAAAAGTGCATCTAAAGACTTGTTTACACTAGCAAGTCTTGCAGCTTTAACTGCACCAGCAGAGAAGCCATTCTTACTTTCCTGAGACCCGATGCAGTCATACCAGTTAAATGTGATCCTAGTGGCAGAGCTTATTCTGCTTCCGGCTGCAAAATGAGTTTCTCTAGTGCAAATGATACTTTCAAACCAATATAACTACATGTAAACTGCAGCTTCCAGAAACAGATGTAAAACAAACATTCACACAAAAAAAGTGCCTGTGTCATTGTGTGTTAGTGGAAATAACTATAGCAGGATAAAGCCTCTCTAACACGGACCAGGCCTAAATGGCAGGCAAAACCATGGTATTCTGAGTGGAAATGACACAGAGAGACTTGTGTAAACTGCAAGCTCTAGTCAAGGTGTACAAACTGTCTCTGTCCCACATTCCTTCTATATTTAGCCATGCAAGATATCCATCCCTATCATGTGCATCAGCAGGAGAAGGAATTGACTGGGTAATTTATGCTGAAACTCATTCACTGCATTCATTTAGACAGCTGTGTTAAACCTCTCTGTAGATTTTTCATAACACATAATGCAGTGCTATTGATTTATTCCTCCTGGATTCTTCTTTCTGCGTACCTCAACACTGCTTCCGAGCATCAAAGCCTTTGAGTATTGTGCAGCATAGGCTGAGCACTTCTCTATCCCACACATGTAAAAAATGCCCTACAGTGGCACTCAAGGGTTTTTTATTGTTCTTATGGGTTCAAGCGTTCCTTTGCATGGGGCTTCCCAAGGCTCTTCAGAACCTGCTGTTCACTTGACCTCTTCTCCAGGGAAGAACTGACACCAGGAACCAGATTTTAGAGCTGGCAGAGCTGCCCCTATGCAGGACAGTCTTTCAGCTGCCTTCCTTTTCCCCAAGCTGCAGAAAAAATGAACCAGTAATAACATGGCACACCAGTATCTGAGGCAAGAAAAGACAAAAATCAGTAATTTTCCTGCTTCTACAGTATAGGCTGTTTTAGCATAGCACCCCATGGACCCAGCCTTAGGGAGTGTGGCCTGTCTTGTTTGCATGCTCAGGTGACTCTTCGGTATCTAGAATTTGTGTCACTCTAAGCCTTAAACCCCTCTTGACTCCTTCTGCCCCCAAAAGTGTTGGGGATTGAGTGTGCATACAACAGTGGCAGGCTGGGGGTTCAGACGCTGCAAGGCAAGGTGCTAGCACTGTCACCTCTGAGTATGCCCAAGTCTTACATGCAGCAGGCAAGCAAGTTTGTTTACCTTTTAATATATTATTGAGCTGCAAAACTCTTTGTACTAAAGACTCTTTTTCCTCCACCCCACAAAACAGGGTTGGAAAATACATACTGGGTGTGGGGGTTCATGGCTTACCCTAATGACAGGCTAGAATATTAGAGGGAAAGAAAAAGACAAAGAGATAGGGCCAGAAATCCTGGGACAGAGGACAGAGCATTTTAACTGCAGTACACAAAGCTCTTTGACACAGTGGGCCAAAATGAACATGCGTAGAGTTTACACTGATTTGCATGTGGCGTTTTTGTCCAGTCACAAAAATTGTACCTACTCTTGGTCAAAAGTCTTGGTTCTGGCCTCCCAGGAGAAGTCAGCCCTTTCAGCACTACCTGTAGAGATGTTTCATGCCAGCCAGCAAGGTCCTTCTAATTTTATGTCCTTCAACAGATCTATAGATGAAGACTACACTTAAGGCAGATCAAAGTTCCATCATGTGGCATAGTAGCTGGCATCTGATATTAAAAGCACAAGCATACTTCAAAAAAGCAACAAAGTGAAACCAACTGACACTATAATTTAAATAGAAATGGTGTTTAGTTGCCTTTTCCTGTATCACTTCTAAAAATAGATGCTGCATACACTCTCTGTATTTACATATATATGCATACATATAGTGGCTGTCAATCACTTTGTAAAAAGTGCATGGGTTGAAATGGAAGTGTTTGCAGCTTAGGAAATGGGAGAAATAATATGACTCAAGCGATCTGAAGATGAGTCTGTCTGAATGATCACTTGGTCCTTAAATTTATGAGCAGGCATTTCTTTTCCATCACAGAATATCTGCCTCTTTCAGGGCACTGAGCAGCCTTGGGTGGTGGTGATCAGGCCTGTGCAGCGAGGGAATCAGTTGGCGGTAGGACACTTGTCTCATGTATCAACTTCAACCCCAGCATGAAAAATTCTAGCTCAGATGGTTGTGATTTGTCCTCTCTAATGACCAGATAGTCTTAAGTCTTACAATGGAGAGCATTAAGAATTCTTTTTGTAAGCTGTGGGGCTGCTGATCTTTCTGATCAAAAAATAAAGCCTATTCTTTCAGGATTTGTGGTTCTTAGACTTCCTTCCCCTGCTGGGAAGAGCTGAATAGATACTAACTTCATTGGTTAGCTCTTCTTTCTGTTCTGCCACAGGTCTCATCTGAGACTTCTTAAAGTTTATTGCACAGTCACCTTACAACTAGAACTAATGCTCAGAGACACAAGCCATGACAAAGAGCAGGTAAGGATTCCAACGTCTATTAACAAAAAGAGGAAAAGAAAATACATTTGGGAACCATTCAAGATGCTTTACCATTCTTCCTTAGAGCTCCTGTCCTGCCACATCTGTTGCTTAATTTTTCCCACAAGAAATAAACTGGAGCACAACCAGTAAATTTTAAAGGAAGACATTTATAGCTCTGTCATATCTCCACTAGTCATTTTGAAGTCTGACATAAGAAGACCAGCTGCAAAGGATATGTTTACAAACATGAATTTTTTGAACGATTGATGGCCACATGCCAAACCATAAATGTTGAGTAATTAATTATCCAGAGTGCCTTGTGAATCGTAAAGGCAATTCATCTTTATGTTAAGTTGAGCCCTGTTGCAGGACATTATCAAAGTTGTATAAGCCAAGTAAGCAAGAAGAAAAATAAGTTCCAAAGCAATCTTAAGTAATAAGACAAGTGAAAAAAAACCCCAAACAACAAAGCAAATGCATATAACTCTACTTAATCAAACTCCAAGCTATTCTTTCATGCATTAATTTATTCCAAGATTATATATCTGTTATCATATCTAGGCATGCATGTGATTTACTGCATCTGACACCCTTCAGCAAACGTAATTCCTCTTGCAATAAGATTTTGTCATACAGGTGTAGGGAAGCTTTGCTCTTTATTATCTGAAAATGTTTGATAGCAGAAGGACTGTGTGCATAAGATCTAAGCCCTGAAATGAAGAAAATTTGGTTTCCAGCTCAAGGCTTCTCATTTAACATTTGTGCAAAGGTCTCCAGGTTAACTGCTACCTTTACATTGAAGCTGCTGTTGAAACTTTCCTATGTCCCACATCTCTTGTGAGGATAAAGCCACTAGTAATAGCTAGGTTATATGTCTAAGGGTGGTGAGGGTAATCTAAGTACACACTGTATTTCATACACACAAACAGGTCGAAACCTCTGTCTTGGACTTAGAGATACATTTCATGGGGATGAAATTGCCTTTGCAAAAATCAGGCTAAGTTCAGTGGAAGATTTCACCAATATAATTGGCAGCAGCTTTCTAAGGAGAGGAACTGCTGGAGGGATTGGGTACTGGGGGCAAAGGGACATTAAACACACTGTCAGCTGCAGACTGCAGCCTGTGCAGTAGCACTCCCACTGAGAGCTAATGGATGATGAAGAGACACAGCCAAAATGTCTCTGCAATGCTCATGAGTCCCTGCTGTGCTCAGGGAGAGATTTCTTCCTGGAAATCCAAAATCTTGAACCCTCCTCCCCTGAAGCAGAGCAAGAAGGAAGAGCAGAGGAGGAAACTGCTTTGAATGAAAACCACATGCACAGTGTGTGTGAGGGGGACACGACCAAGGGAGGTATGTTTTATACTTTATGGAAGTGGGCCCTGGGAAACTTCTCTTTGGATGGTTTATGAATGTAATATTTGTTCCACCATGTGCTCAGCCATTTAATCTCTAAGGTCTCTGTGCTGCAAAATATAACCATGAACAGAGTGGTGTGCTCTTGAAAAGCTTCACTGACTCAATGGGATTCTCACCAGTGCACAGGCTGCATGCAGCCTAAAATAAAAATCCAAAGGAGTTAGTGACTTGTGCACACAAGACTTTGCATGCTGCGTATTGAATCTGTCCGTAGGTGGTGTTAAACTTAGAGTGTGGTCTGTCATTCGGAATGCCAGTGCACTAAAAAGAGATTGTCAGGAAGATATTGTCTAGGAATATAAATGCCATGTGCTAAGTGCAGTTTTTATTTGAAAGCTAGGAGAAAAAATTATTTGGTTATTGTGCTGTTTTTCATTTGCTTGTGCTATTTCAAAAATGTGGCATTTCAAGTATTGCACTCCAGCAAGTTTGGAGCAATTTGGTAGGAATCCTAGAAGCTCTCTTATCACAGTAGACCACTGCACATTCAGAAAATCTGTCTATCATTTGAGTGTTACTATAGCAACAACCTAGTTCCAGCTGGAAAATACTGGTCCACTTCTGCCTGCATACTCTGCTCTACAGGCTTGCTTTCTCCCATGGAGCAGCAGCAAAATGTCTTTTAGCATTTGAGGCATAACATAATACTTGAGAAAGGAAACTCCATGGAAAGGACACCGCCCTACCCTCCAGGCATGCACTAGTAAGCAACTTATTTACTTCCAGATGAATAAAGTAATGTATCTCTAAAACAGATTCCCAATAATTATTTCCAATTTTGTTGCTGAACTCATCTATATTAAGAAAAGCAGTTTCACAGCTTTTTAACCAATTAAACACCTTCTTAGTGTTGCTATAAATCAAGACTGTTTTCTTGGTAGTTATCATCAGTTCTTCAACTATTGGAAGGGGTGTGTGTTAACCCACTAGATATAGTGATTACAAACGTTCTCCAGATGGTGCCATGGCAGGCCAAATTGATGGTGTTTTTAAGTCCGAATGCTTATCTTCCCAGTCACAAGCAAGGAATTGTTTCAAAATATGTCTGAGTTTTCCCAGGAGGGAAGAAGGAGTGTCCCCTGTTTGAATGCCGGAAGGACCTCTCCTGTGCTGGTCCCAAAGTCAGGTCACCACTAGTGTTGGTGACACAGAGCAATTCAGCAGCATGGGATGTTTCTTTAGGACAATATGTTTTGCATGTCCCACRTGTCGCAATTGTCCAGGCGTGAGAAAAGTGTGCTGGTAACATGCCCGCTTTCCAGCACAGAGTAGAGGGGCTTAGCTTAGTCCATCACTTTTTCCAGCAGCAAAACTTCTGCAAGGCAAATGGTGCCCTGATGGACACCTCCACAGCTTGTAGGTTCTGCCAATACTGCCCCAGGACAGTCCACTGTGTCCTTAGTGCAGTTGTTGAGGTGAAAAAGGATAATGGTGAGACCTTTGTTCATCTTTTTCTTTCCCTATCTTCTGATTAAACACTTTCTAGT
Source organism: Amblyornis subalaris (assembly GCA_018881555.1). NCBI lineage: Eukaryota > Metazoa > Chordata > Aves > Passeriformes > Ptilonorhynchidae > Amblyornis > Amblyornis subalaris. The sequence goes on from JACAXG010000104.1 coordinate 1,040,131, forward strand.
TTCTTTCCTGCAGATCAAGCCCACAGAAATCAGAAGATTTGTGTGCACCTTGCTGAGAAGGAAGGAAGAAAGTACTGTAAAGCAAGAGGTTTTTATAAACACAAATGATCAGCTCATTAGTGTACGATCTGTACTTTAGCATACAACTATATCAATGCAAAAAGCCTCCTGGAGAAAACTTGATCAGATCAGATGCTGAGCTGCTTGCAGGGCTTGGAGTTTCTTGGCCTTTTTTGGTCTGATATCTTCAAAGGATGATCATGAACTGGGCCATGCAATGCTGTTCATTTACAGGCTAATTCCAATAGGATTCACTCTGAGTGTTCTTTCAATATCTTTGACTTTCTTCCCCAAACTCTCTGGCATACTTACTTGTACAAGTGGGAAGAATTTAGGGAAATGTCTTTATTTTTGAAAATGAAGTAGGTAGAATCTTTTTGAGGATCATCTCTGAATATCTGATAGATCATTGGCATTATACACACCAAGGAAGACAAATGATGCTCAACTCTCCTTCTGTTACATATATTATTTTAATCTTGTACCCTGAACCCAACAGAGACACCATTTTTCTGTGATGTCTGTGTCTCTGCCASCTTCTTAGAGGATTTGGTCTTTTTTTATCCCAACAGTGAACAACACAATTGCAATTTTAACACTGAAGTTTGTCTTCTGCCTCCCTCAGTTCAGGCTGGTAGAGTGTTGAGGCTCAAACTATCAAACTGCCTCATCATGCAGATTTGGTTGCTTAACAAATTTCATCTCATGCCCTTCACCCATAGCAAAATCATTAGGGTCATTTATGAAGCTAATACAATGCATTTCTTTACTTCTTAGTAATTTTTCCTTTCTCCTATGTCATTTATCCACCTATGCATGCGGTCTTTGGAGATGGGTAAGCTTCCTTGATATGGAAGGCTGGAAATGCACCTTCTAGTACTGGCACAAGGTACTATTTAATTTGGTTTTTAACGTGATTTGTGAGGCAGCATGGCCAAGAACTTATCTTTCTGGTTGAAGGAAACAGCCATTCTTTCACACCTGTTAGGATCTTTTCTAAATTAATGTAAGCAATCACATTGTTATAAACATCTCCTATTGAAGGCTGCCTTGTTGTCCCACTGTGGGTRTGGGGTTTATTCTTCCAACATGCTGTTTTGCCATCCACTCATCCCTTTCCAAGCCTGGCTGGCCTGAGAATCCAACCTGTCTCTTGCATGTTAAATTGCAAAGCTCTAACCATAGCCCAAGGGAACAGTGTTGAACAACATGATTTTTTAATGAGCACACTCAATGTGGGTTGCTCTTGTTTAAAATAAAAGAAAAACATAATCCCTGCTCCAAGCCATTTGAAATCTAAGGGCTGGATTGTGGCTCTAAGCCACATCCAGCAGTGGGGGGAAGGTGAAGAAGGAGCTACTCCTGAAGGCATTTTTACCAAGTCTGTGGGAGCTCAAAGAGTAGCAACTGCTGCTGTTCTCATGTATAAACATGGAGAACATGACTGACACAAATTGGTAGCTCAGCTCTCACTCAGGGGGAGGCACGAATCTTCTCTTTATATCTGAATGCCAGCAATGATGCAGAGAGAAGGGTCCTTGCCTCTGCCTCATCTTTTTCACTTGTGCAGAATTACAGCAGAAGGACATACAGGGGTGTTATAGGAGGTTGCAGCAGGGCAGACACATCTTTCTCCACAGCTTTTTGTCACAAACATTGATAGGGCAACCTAAGCAACTGTCTTTGTGGGCAAATGGGTTGCAGTTGTCTAAACAGGAAGGGCAAATAGACTTTTGTGTTCAGCCAGAAAACTGCAGGTAGGCCAAAAATAGCTGGGGCCAAGAAAGGTACTTTCCAGCTGTGGCTGCTTACGCAGATTGGTCAGAGAGGGCATCATGAACCATGCCACCTGTTTGCCCAGCGTAYGCGTCAGAGATTGCTTCCTCTTCATCACCTGCTTTTGGACGTAGTAACTCACAAAGCACCTTGATCTGAAACTTTTACAGAAATGGACTTCTTGAATCAATACTGTTTCAGTCCTTCAGAGGAAAAAACTTGCCCAGCCAAGGAAGGAAGTCTCTTATTGCTACACACAAAGAGCATCTGTTCCTAAACAACCAGCTGTCTCTTAACAACTCTTTTCTGTGGGATATAAAACCAGGAAAAGGTAGTTTGAGTCCTCAGACTGGCAAAAAAAACCTTCCAGGTAAGAACTGATACTATAGATTCAGAGATTTTATTTTCTTCTTCACATCAGAGAGGCATTTTGCCAAGAGAGAAGCAATCAGAAGTAGGATGTTAAGAAAGTAGTTGGGGAGGGCATAGCAAACCATGGAAATCTTCCAGGTGTCAAATGACTAGCTGTCTAGGGAATGAGAACAGGAAGAAAGACACTAGAATGGGAAAAAGAAGAGTCAGGAAGATCTGGGACACTTCCTGCACTTCCACATCTGTATATAGTGAAGACAAAATGGTGGAAAGAAGATTCATGGAGACAACAGTATACAAAATGAAGCTGACTAAAAAATGAAACATTTTTAGACTGAAGAAAGAAACCACTGGAAAACAGATGCTGACTAATGTCAAGTTAGCAAACTTGACCTTTTGCAAGCATKTACAACTTCAGAGCCCTATTCTAGCAACAGAAATGTGCATTTGTCCTTAAAAAATGCGACACGCTGTACATCAGAGAGCCAGATGCAAAACTATAACTGTTGCAACTCAGAAGTCTATAAAAGATGTTAGGAATGCACTGCTTTGATAAGTCTGATACAAGGAGGTACAACATCTCAGTATGGCCAAAATTGCCAGTACCACTTCCTTTGTACACAGAACTTATACAACTATTAAGAACTCTTTAGCCTGACGTAATTGTGCATACGGTAAGAATTGTATCAGTACTACTATCTAAAAAAAGAAAATAAGTAATTTAATTAAGGCAATGAATACCTGAGTTCAGATTAGGTTGAATTAAGATTTACGGACCGCTCTAAAATCCCTAATTTTCCAGTGTGCCCATACTTTGGGAAGAGAATCAAAGAATATGCAGTGGCACCTAAACTAAGACCACAAGTTGCAGCACTGAAAACCATCCGCAGCCCAGAAGTCCCCAGCCTGAGATGAGCTTGGAAAAAGCCCGCAAAATCTAGAAGATGCCTAAAGAAGGATGTCAGTGTGTGTACGGACAAGACTGGTGAGCTGGATATCTTGTCACTACCCAAAGGCAGAGCCTTCTCTTTAAGACCTCTGATCAGACATGGCCATCAGTGATATCACAGAATCATAGGATGGTTTGTGTTGGAAGGGACTTTAAAAATCGTCTCGTTCCAATGCTATGTGCAGGGACACTTTCCATTAGACCAGGGTGCTCAAAGTCCCATCCAACCTGCCCTTGAACACTTCCAGGAATGGGGCATTTTCAGCATGTACCTAGTGTGCAGGAACAGCAGCAGGTCTGGGCTCGTTTCAAAACACCTTTGAGAAAGGCAAGGCTCTCTTTTCTGGTACAGTGACTAAGCCTACATATGAGATAAGAAGAAGTTGCTTCCATCACCCTATCAAGCCCCAAAATACTCAAASACGCACATCTGTCTCCATAAGTGCGCACAAAATAGACAGAGGAAGAGGATGAAAGGGGCACTGTCCCACTCCATTGAATTGGAGAGACACTATCCAGGAAAGTACAAGTCACAGGTACATAAGCAGAATAGGACAAGGGGCACCTGACGTAGCCATGGGCTAGAGCAGAATTGCCTTTTCAGATGGGTTTTTTCAGCATTAAATGCAACCACCCTGAAGCCTGTATGGACAGTACAAGAATGTAACCTTTTGATGACAAGCATATGCACCATGTATAACCTTATCAGACCTCAGCACAGGCACACGCAGGTTGAAAAACATTTGGCATGACAACACAGATTTTTCGTGCAGCCTTGCCAAGCATATCTGAGCCAATGCAATCAAACACAACAATGTATTGTTAAGTAATGAGTTTCCTAAAAAGGGCCAAACTTCCAAACTCTGTGTTATGCCTCACAGGAACTGTGTGAGTGGTTGTTTTGTGCACAAGGCTCTACAATTTAATACGATCTGAAACCAACATCACTTTCACTTGGCCGTAGTTTCTTTCCAACAGAAAGCTGGTTATGATTTTGCAACAGTAAATGGGGAACTGTCCATTCTTTTAAGCTTGGTTATTTTTAATTCCTGGTGCAGACATACAGGCACATGAAATATCTGATGAGAGCTGGGAACCACACTTCCAAAAAACTGGTTCCAGCTCCGTGTTATTGAAGGCAGTTACACCTCACACACTTATTCAAGTATTTTTGTGCAAACACAATTATGCCTATGTTAAGAATTATGGTGGCATTATTCTCTGCTAAAAAAGAAGAAATTAAATCTTTTACCTACTTAAGTAAATGAAGCTCAGTCTAACCTTCTCCCTGCTGGAGTACTGAGGTTCTCCTTGCAGGTCTGGCAGGGATGGCATCAGTGGCTCCACACACTGGGCCATACATGGATGGCATGTAGGGAACATTCTGCTTTTTGCTTTCATGCATTGTCTTACCAATACAGCAAAATGTTTTCAAAACCTCGTAATTGTCACTTGACCCTTCTGCAAGACAAAGTTTAAGAGTTGTTCRTCCATACTATCTCACCTGGAATTCTGCTATGAGACTTTGCTGTTGTCAAAACAGTGGCTGGAAGTTTTGTTCTTGTTTCTGACCTGCCTTTGATCACCATGGAGTTGACCTCAGAGAAATCTCCTGCTGCCTGTCTTCCTGCCATTCTCAGCCATGCTCTGCCCCAAGGACCTGTGCAGCTTCCCTGTTCGTTCTGTTGCAGTGAGCTCAAGGCATAGTTATCTTGTAAATAAATTAGTAATTTCAAAACTCAGACATACAATGATAGCCATTAGGCGAGGTTTAGATATAAACCATAGGCCGGATAAATTCTGCACAAATATGCCATTTTACACAGTCAGGGAAACTGGTCCTGCCATTCTTTGTTTTATTTATGAGGCAGCGAGTGCTTGCCATATTATCTTTTGTCTCTCCACCTAGCAGTTTCATTCCTTGCAGGAACATGGTCATAGGAAAACAAAGAATGTGGGAGAATGGGTAGAAGTGACAGACAGAAACACTTCACAAAGTTTGTCTGCATAGTGGTTGCAACCAGTGTTCCTGATGCACACATAGATCAGGGATGTGCAAGAAGTTAGAGCTCACTAATGCTTATGAACAATCAAGCTCTCAGGTCAGGTAAGCAGTTCACAGACTCACAGAGTCACAGAATGGGTCAGGTTGGGAGAGACCACAGTGGATCATCTGGTCCAATCTCCCTGCTCAAGCAGGGTCATCCTAGAGCACCTGGCACAGAATTGCATCCAGACAGTTCTTGAATATCTCTAGTGAGGGAGACTCTCCAATCACTCTGGGCAATCTGTTCCGGTGCACACTTACCTGCACACCAAAGTTCTTCCTCATGTTCAGATGGAACATCCTGTGCATCAGTTTTTGCCCATTGCCTCTTTGTCCTATTGCCTGGCACCACCAAGAAGAGCTTGGCTGCATCCTCTTGACACCCTGCCTCCAAATAGTTATATATGTTGATAAGGTATACTCTAAGTTGCCTCTTCTTGAGGCTGAACAGGCCCAGTTCCCTCAGCCTTTCCTCATAAGAGAGATTCTCCAATCTCCTGATCATCTTTGTCACCTGCCACTGGACCCACTCCAGGAGCTCCATGTCTCTCATGCACTGAAGAGCCCAGAGCTGGACACAGCACCCCAGATGTGCCTCACATGGCTGAGCAGAGGGCAGGATCACCTCCTCTGACTTGTTGGCAATGGTCTTTATCCAGGTAGTCGTTTCATCATAGAAGGAAATCAGGTTGGTCAAGCATGATTTACCATTAGTGAATCCATGCTAACTTACTCCTGATGACCTTCTTGTCATCCGTGTGGATAGAAATGGCCTCCAGAATGAGGCGCTCCATCACCTTTCCAGGGATTGAGGTAGGGCTGTCTGGCCAGTAGTTCCCTGGGTCCTCCTTCTTTCCCTTTTTGAAGACTGGGGTGACATTTGATTTGTTCCAGTCTTCAGGCACCTTTCCTGATTGCCACAACCTTTCAAAGATGTTTGTGAGTTGCCTCGTTGTAGTGTCTGCCAGCCCTCTCAGCACTCGTGATTCATCTCATCAGGGTCCATGGACTTGTGGATGCCAGGTTTGCCTAGGTGTTCTCTAACCCAGTCCTCCTTGACCAGGAGAAAGTCTTCCTTTCAGCGGCTCATGCTGTCTTTGGAGTCTCCTCCAAGAGAGAATGGAACCTCAGAAATTGTTTTATCCATCCTTGTTGAGGCTTCCAGACATCTCAGTGATATTTCATGGTCAATGATGTCAATCAGCAGCTACAAAGAATCAGCAAAGACTCTCRATACTCATCTGAGGAGAAGGGAACTAGAGACAATCCCTACTTTTGCAGTATCTGAAGCTTACTCAAGTATGGTCTAGACAGCTGCAGGTCACGACATGGGCATCAATGACGTTACACCTAACCTCACATTTCGATGAAGTTTTCTGATTAACAGTGTTGTTATTATCATCATCATCATCATCATCATCACCTGCTCATTGCATGGTGAAGCATACAAACAAAAGAAAAGAAAAAGTGAACAGGAGGCATACAAGTGTATGGAAACCTTCACCATGCCAATTGTACTACTTTCAACATAGGTGAGACAGTTCAGTGTAGAATCTGGTTCATAATGCTGTGAGATTTGGACACACACTTAATAAACATAATCCTAGATTCTTGTCCCCCTAACCCTGCCCCAAAACATTTAATTTCTAGTTCAATAATACAGAAGTTGTTTTATGTGCAACTGAGGGCTCAAAATCAGCATTTTCTACCATGGGTAAATTCCCTAAATTAGAAGATTATACTTAATAAGCAGGTAATTGCCAGACATATGGCCATTAGCACTCTAAGACACCTCAATTTCATGCCAGGTCATCCACACAGCAAATGTGGTGACTCAGTTTCCTAGTGCTACCAGTTTTCTCTCACCTGGAAACACTGAGAACTCCATTTCATGTTTTCAGGCACTAAGTAGGTGGGAGTCTGCAAGCCATAGGACCTGTGTCTAAGCTAAAGCCCCTAAATGTAAGAACTGGTTACTCTTTTTGTTTARAAGACTTCTAAACCAAACTAAGCTTGATTCAGCTATAACTAGTGTTACCACATCCCAGCTATCTAGTCCATCTATAGAGACAAGTAATTATGGTTTGTCTGGGAGATGTGTGACAAAGATACCAAAAACACTTCTGCCTGTTAATTATTTAAAGATTAGATGTCTGGTAGCCCTGGACAGTAGGACATTGGAATCACTCCCTTTTTTCCTTGATCTTATGCAACACTGTGTTCCCAATTTAAATGGCAAAATTAGAAATTATTTTTATTCAAATGAGATGCTTATTCAACCAGCAAGAAAACAATTTTATGAGTGTTACTTATTTTATTTTGGGTATACAACAACAGCCTTTCACATAAAATAATTCTTAGACCTTTACATTTGAAAAACAGTACTGTAAATAATGAGCTCGAATACCTCAGGGAGTGAGGATATAAAATTGTAGCTTTTAAAATTAAGTAATTTTTATAGCTAATCATGGTCACAACTTCTTTCAATAGATGTGAGGGCTTTCTAAAATAAAAATAACATTTTTTTCACCTCTCTAGTTTTGAAGTGTGGCTAACTGTATTTAAAACAAAAATTCAAAGAATTTTTTTTTTCTGTGCTGTGGTTATGAATAGCAAGTTTCATCYCTGAAAGCTGTAAAATGACTGAGACATAAATCTTGCAAAAGCAATCCTTAGAATAAGCACAATAATTCAGACCTAACTGCATGGTCATAAATAGGATTCTTTAATATATAATAGGGTCCAAAGTTTCATAAGTCTCGCAATAAATCTTGTTTTGGTCTGGGGAAAATGGCAGGGTCATGCTCAGATATGCTCATTTAGATTTATAATTTCTTTTAGCCTGGTTCATAAGACTCTAGCCTCAATATCATTAGTGAGTTTTGTAGGCAATATAAATCTTGGATGGAGTTTTTGCAGAAGGCTAATAATTTGTCCTAAAAACTCATGGTTATATTGAATCATTTTCTCACATCATTAAATTAATTTTGTTTTCTCTCAAAGTCTATAAAATCCTTTCTGACAACATTCTAGACATTTCAACCCTGCATGTAAAATAGCCATATAGAGGGATTTCACATTAAGTGACAGCAGCATTAATACCAAAACAGGAAAAACTAAACAAAAGAAATCAGAGGCTCCAGTGCCATATTTGGCATATATCATCTGTAAAAATCAGATGTACTCATCAGTGAAGCAATTTGCAGGCAGGAGTTAGGGAGTGAGAACGCCTGGGGTTTCCTGCCAGCTGCATTACAGAGTTCCTGTCAGATGCTGGCCTCATCATTCAGCTCTTGCAATGCTGCCAAATCCCAATATGCAAATTAATTAACCAACTCTTCACCAGCCTCTGAGATTGAAAAATATGTCTGCAAGTACCTCTTGTTTCTTTGCTTCCTAGACTAGTGGGGGTCCTGTTTTTCAGGTTCTCACMACTGCCTTCCAGAATCACACACATACCACATTTTATTTCTGAATAGAATAGCTGGAGTGTTCAMAAGATGTGTATAATGAGGTCTGCAGTGGAATCAAGAATTGGTAACTACTGTTCTTGGTGGGTCCTGCACGCAATGAGAATTCTCTTCCACTGATTGCCTCTACTTCACATGGATTGACAAAGACTTAATTCATGTTTGCAGGTCTCTGAATTGCTCAGGAGAAAGGTGCAATATCTGTGCTGTGCACAAAATGTGGTAACATCTAGCTTTGAAGTCTGCTCAACTGTTGGCCAGACAGCTGACAAGACTTATCCAATTTCTAGAGTCCTTCATCTGCTCCATGAAATGGAAAATAGCTGTATTTATGTAAATAATAAATGAAATGCCAGGAGGTGGCACTTGAAAATATTTACTACGTTTCCTGTGCTTTATTTGGGCCAATAAAAACATGTTACTGTGTACTGCAAATGGTTTCCTCTGTGCAGCTCTTCACATCAGCGTGTAACAAGAGGGGGTTCAGTTCCCATGCTCAGTTATATTGGTGCCTGTCAGCGTAACCCCATCTCACTTGCTGCAGTGGTGGTAGTGCAAAAGAGTCACATTCAGCCCTGAATGTCTCTCCTGCATGTGACTGCTTCTGGGCTCCAACACACAAGGGGCCTTCCCTTAACCTTTACACAGACCAAGCACCTGGCTATGGGAATAGTGGCTTGCAGTGGAGACACATTTTTATAGCGTTGACTTTCTGGAATTGTATTCTTGCAGGATTTTAACTGCATACAAAACAACTGTTAATAGGGTCTTCTTTGATCTTTGCACAGACTTCCATGCTTATTTTATTTTACTGCACTTTGAAGTACTTGTAAGCTGTGGTATGGAAATACAGAAGGAAATCTCTCTAGAGAAACATGGGGAAATTACTGCAGTTGGAGAACCATAGAAAACAGAGCTACAAGGGACCATGAGAGGTTATACTCTAAAAGCATTTGATTTAGCATGGATTTTGGAAGATTACTACAGTATAACAATGTCAAATCAATTTAAAATCGTTCTTTGCAGCAGTATTGTGTCAAAAACTAAGGATACTTGTTTCTGAATGCCTGGTGAAATAAAGTAAGTTGAACATTTCCTATTCCAAAATAGTTTTCAACACGTGGGCTCTGCCTTTCTCCCCACATGGGGCATTCCATGGCAGTGCAACTTCACAAAGGTATTGCACTTGTAGTTAGTGATCTCTTCTCAGAAATTCTAGAGAGAGTAGAATCAGATATGGCATACCACAAAATTTTATGTGGTGGTCTTGTAATGAGAGAAACAATACTTCTTGAAGTAGAAGGTGAAAATGGTCCTCTGGTGTGTTTTTTTACAGCAGCCAGGAAAAACTAGCAATATGGTAGAAAGTAATTTTATGTTTTGACCTCTCAAATTCCTTCCAAAGTGCTTTCATGTGCTACGAGAACTGAGCTGTCACCCCTATCCCAATTACTTGAATTCTCTAATCGCTTTCCATTACTCTGCCAAATCTGAGTTTCTTAAATCCTTCCCTTCCCCCCTTGGAGTGGAAAATCTGTCCTGCACCCATAGAGATCGAAGTGATATTAAAAGGCTGAGGAGAGAACCCATGCACTCGTTTGCCTTTCAGCAAGGAAGAAATCATAAAAGCGGGAAACTGCCTCTAAGTGTTAAGGAAAAGAAAGAGGATATGACAGAGGGAGTGAGCCTGATTTTCTGCTCCCTGTTGTACCTCACAGGTAATTTTGCTGAAGCAGCAGTCACGCAGGGTTCAGTGCCACCAAAAGCAGAGTTAGGCCACTTCAGCATGTCTTGTCTCTATCACAATAGGCACACAAAAGTTTGCATTTTACTGCATTCTAGATGTGCTACTCTTCCTACGCTACTTAGAGTCAGCCTGTAAAGATCTTACAAGGCAGCAGGAAAACAAGAGAAGCCAGCAGTAACTTAGCCACCAAAGAATATGTCCATAAGCATACAAGCATTTTAACATGATGCAGAGGTTTTAACCCTTTTCTTAYTTTTCTGAAACATTCTTTGAGGACTCAGGAACTGCCATGATGAACTAAAGCACTCAGAACCTCTCATACTTCTGGGAGCCCAGGAAAGTTTTCTGCTTTGACAAAAAAATGAACAAAAACCCCAGCCTTTCATCTGGAGGAAAAGATCACTGCAAACCAGATCTTGTAGCCAGGAGGGGTCTCTGTGGTCAGCAGGCCTTCTGGTTCACTGGGAAGGTTAGGGGGACACACCCCACCCCCTTGCCCTTACACTTTTTTTTAGGAAAAGACACAGGTAAGCATGAAGTAACTAACCTGTGTGAACCAGCAGAGGCTATCAAGTCCTGAAAATGGAAAAGCTAATCGTTACACACATAGCTGTATTGGAAACCACGTAAGAGTCTCAGAGCATAGCTGCCCCCTGTCCCTGCCCTCCCACCCTTCCCAAGAGTCTTGGGCTAAATGAGACACATTCTCTCTGGTTTATAGAAAACAAGAACAAGATGTTGGTTTTAATAACAACAGGCAAGTTGAAGGAAATAACGCCTGGATCTCCATAGTGGACAAAAGCCTCTCAGGGAGAAAAACGAACTATTTCCTCTAGCAAGGGCTTCCAGACCACAGTACATCAGCCACTTCAAACTGGCCCAAGCCAAAACAGGACTTGTCTCTGTTAGCAGTGGTTTGGTTGTCAGACTTGCTCTCTAAATCTCACTGCCAAGGGGTCCTGACCAGTGCAAAGTTGACTCTGAGTGCTACATCCACCTGGGGACAGGCTCTGCCAGGATGTCTTCCACTGAAGCTGCAAATGCAAATGGCAGCTCCTCAGCTGAAAAACACGGATGATAGCCCTGTCCTTCTCCGTCCTTCATTTCCACTGAGTTGTCCTGCTTTCTGATACTGTAGGCACATGAGCCTGCAGCAGGACTGGAGATCTGGGCTGAGCTATGCACTGGTCTGAGCAAGACCCAGGGTACATGGTGAGGCAGTGAAGCACTCTGGAGCTTTTTGGGAAACTGGATTGGATGCTTTAATATGCACAACAAAAAAATTCGTTATGCTGGTGCTTGCATTACAGTTTTACATTAAGTGATTCCTAATTTTTTGTGATACTTAATTTGGAATTGTCCTGTCTCAGTCATTTTATATAGTAACAGACAGACTAATTCCAATTGTAAAAAAGGGACAATTTTGCCACATTTTTCAGCGTGGGGAACAGAGAATCTAATCCCACAGCTTTCACYGATGTGCCAAATCTTCATTCATACAGGCAAATAACCTTTAAAGGTTACTCATAGGTGAACTGTTGTAGAATCAGGCCCACAGAAAGCACTTGTTGGTTTAACTTGCTCTTGCATTGTCTTTATTCTGTCCTGGTATCTCTACCGAAACTGCAGCCAGGCATCCTGTTTAAATCAAGTCCATGTATTTTTGTCTCCACAACTGTGAGAGGACAAGTCACGAGCATTGTGCTCTCAATAAAGCAGAACCTTCTCAGTGAGTAGTGTGCCAGTGGCAATACACTGAAGTATTGAAACCAAGAGTACAGCAGGTATATAGATTTTGACAGAAAATTAAATTATAGTAGACAGTTCTATTTCCTTGCCCCTTCAATTACTTCTGTTAATGATATATTCAGATCAATAAAACTATGTTAACTAAAACAGAAAAAGAAATTGCATCAGCTATGTTTGGAACCTATTCCTGAATCTTTCAAATTGCTTTCTGTAAATGAAGAAATGTTTTTCCCAGGTCTCATGAGAGTGAAATTTTCCTTTTTCAGATGAAAAAGTAACTTGCATCTAAGGAAGAAATCAAATGAATAGTGCAATAGAGTGCTGCTTTTTTCAGGGATCTTTTGCTCCACCTATATGTATGTAAATACTGCTATGACAGCCATTCTTGCTATAACCACATTTTCCTTGTCAGCAATCCTCCCTTTTCCTCCATATCTATCAATCACTTGTGACATGTCTTTACTCTTTACTGCCTGGCAATACCTGGCCTGTGATAACTACCAATTTTCATGTTCATAATAATTACATCACTGTTGCCCTCCTGCTCTGTTGCTTTCAGGTTGTGTTTCTGAGCTTATAATAAAACAAAAAGCTGCTCAGTCCAGGACCATCTATCTGAGAAGTCATCAAACAACACCTAGAACAACACACACTTATATTGAGAGAATGGCAAAGAGACATCCCACTGCTCTACCACCACCACTGTGGAGGCTAATGTTAATGCAATGCAAACAATATTAATCCCAACTCTCGTTTTCATTTCACTCAAATTTACTACTCAGATTGCTCCTGCAGGAGTACATCTCAGATCCCTAAATAACAAGTAGCACTGACTCTCTGAGTGATCCCTTCAGTGCAGGTTTTGGAGCTGTGTGAACAACGGCAGTTCCAGGGGTGGATTTCAGAAATCATGGGGTTGACTATATTTTAATTGCCTGATGTTCAGAGCCTTATTAATGAACATGTATTTCCATTTCTACAAGATCTTTTCAACATGTCTGGCCATGTGTATTATTTGCTTAGTAATCTTCAAGTCTGAATCTTAGGTGTGAATTTACTTGTGTAGATTTGCCAGTGGCAGGGGGTGAGATGAGACAAAAGGAGGTGAAAGCCTAAGGGGGTTGTTTCTCCTCTATTAACACCAGTTGTTTCAAGGCAAGAAACATGGCCATGGAGTCACAAGGCAGTGCTGTCCTTCCCTTCAGGCTCAGGCTGGAGCTGCGTTTATTGCTGTTGAAAAGAAAGGTACACATTGCTGTGATCCAGACTCTGAATTGGAAGTGGTTTCTTCAAGAAGTATTACAGTCCTGGAGAGCACATTGATTGTGAAAGTTCTCACACACTTTCATTGTAGTGTTTTTGTTCTGTAGCCACCACCCTTCCTCATGCTGTGTTGTAACACTGATCTGCATTCAGTGTCAGRGTCTCGAGTTTGTGCAGAAATTTTGCAAATTTACTGGCAAAGCTTCAGATAAAGTTCAAAAGAGGCAGATAATATTCATTAGCACATCAATTCAGTACAACAATGCTTTTATTCATTCTGGGCCACGAAAATTAGCTGGCTGTTTCTCTTCTGAAACTTAGCAGTAGAAAGCTAATGCTTTCACACCCAAGTTGCTCTGACGTTATCAATTTTTATTATATGATCACCAATTTCCTTCACTGATCCAGCCTTCTGAGCACTGACTTGGAGCACCCTGATCTGACCTGGCCTCATCTGACCTGCTTTTCCTTTCTAAAAGAATTTGATATTTTTACAAATCTAAAACCTTGGTTTCCAATTCTCTGTTATCTCAGTGTGAAATTATATGTATGCCCTTCAGTACTTCCAAGCAGAGTAAAATTCTCTGCATTATGATTCAGTGCTGAAATACTGCAATGAGTAGCTGACCCTGTCCAGACAGTGTAACAGATGTGTCCCTGGCCCTTGTGAGAAAGGAATGGAAAGGAGATGCTAGACTGTCTTGTCATCTGATTCCTCTTCCCATCATGGTTATCAAAACTGCAGGGAGGAAAGAAGTAGGGAATGGAGGGGCAAGGCAGAGCTCTGCTTATCCTTGTTCTGCTTTGCTGCTCCAGAGGGGGCTTTTCTGAGGAAGTCTGAGAAGATCAAAAAGAAGAAGTCAAACCCTTAAAGTTTCACAGTTTCAGCTATGTTGCCATAATAGTCTATTTTTCGTGACAGTATCAGAACGATGCAGTTCACTTCCCTTAGTGTCACCGCTTAAGATTCATCCACTTAATTTATGCATCTTCCTTATCTGTAAGCATCTGCTGAAAAAGTCTCCTGAAGAAAGTGCTTCAGTGAGCTGTATTGTCAATGGAGAGGTGTAAGAGTCTTTGAGGACCTCAGAGGAAGGCCCTACTCTGACACATTCATTTATTTGGACCTGGCCAATTCTCCTTGGCCAATTCCTTAGTTCCTCTCCTGTAGAACAGCGTCAGCCCCATCTCCAGCCTCAGAGCCACCCTTTGGATTTTGCTCAGATGTGTTCAGTCAGTGCCTTTTGGTGTACCCTCAGTAACTGTGGGCATGTTCTAAAAATGTTGCTCCTTGGAGTCTGTGTCTCCCATTTCTTCCTGTTTCCCTTTTATCCTGGCTTGTGCTGCCAAATCAACACCAGCTAAGYCTTGGAGGCAGAACAAGTGGGCATGGTAGGGCATAGCTCCTGCGACAAGGAGTGSAGTTTACTGGGAGATTAACTTCTGCAGCTGGATCCATTGAATGGGACTGTGCAGCCTGGACATGGGCCCATCCCTTTCCCCTTCCTGTCCTGAGAGGAACTGCAGCTAACGGGTGGAGGGGAGGGCACCCATCTCTAAAGCCAGGGCAGAAAATGGGAGTGTCCACCGCTGCTGATTCCCAGCAGACCCCTGGAGAGCAGCTGTGCACAGAGCCCTGCATGCTGCATCCTACCACGGAGCTGCTGCTTTGGAATGGGCAGGGTTTTGTCTGGTATTAGTATTATTTGTGACTGTACTTTTCTCCTTGCCTTGAACAGCGTCTTCTTGGGTCAGATCAATCACAGCAAGTCATGTCATGTAAAGCATGAAGTGTGGGAGCTGGACAATATTAATTGAAAGTTTTTATGAGCTCCAGAGAGAAGACAATCATTCTATAAACCAAAACTAAATAAAAATTTAAAAATTAAAATTAAAATTAATGTTTTGTGTCCTCCTAGTGACCCATTTAAAAATCTGGTTGTTGTCTCTTACAGATGAAATAACTCTACAGCTTTCAAACAGGCTGAAGTGAAACGAGCAGGTCTTTCCTCTGTCTTGCAATACCCAAGCCCTGTTCAYATCTCCAGTTTAAGACAAGTTCTGTCCTGACGGAGACAAATACCAGACAAATACCTGCACTGAGGTCAGTATGGGATTAGGCCTCCATCAGTGGTGTCAGCATATATGAATTTTAGGGTAAAACTTGTCTAAAGGCTACAGATGAGGAATAGTTATTCCGTGTTTGGGTATTATGCTTATTTCCTGATAGCAAATGCCTTTGCATATCAACAATTATTCCTGGATAGGTCTGAAGTTTGGGGGTAACAACCAATAATTAACACAAAAAGCATTACGAGCACCAGTCAATAACAAACCCGCAGGAGAATTTCTATTGCACATTTGATGGCTACTGTATGGATTACATAAGTCTCACTTTATACAACTTAAACCAATTGTTTGCAAAGCCCTGAGCACTGGCTAGAGAGAAGTCTCAACACGTTAATTCCTCATTTTTTTGATAACATACAATTGCAGTTGTTTGGAAATTATAGTTTTTTATACACTAGTTAGTGATAACTTTTCACTTAAAAAAATAATTACAGACTTTCTGAATTATATGTACTGGCACCTGTTCAGTAGGGTTTTTTGACAAAAAACCATTCCTCTACTTGTAATCAAAAGTATGTAATGAACAATTGATGTTTCCAGAAGAAAATAGGAAACTATTATAAAACAAAGATATAACAGTAGTGCCGGAAAAACAGCATAACAATGAGAAACCTTTTCTGGCAAACTGGCTGCACTGTTGGTGCAGACTGGAGTAGTCCTTTGGGCTTTATAGAGCTGTGGTGAATTACTTCAGCTGACAAACCAGACACGTTAAATTTCCTTCTCACTCTCTCCTAACATCTATGTAAAATAGTAAAAAGAAGAAATAAAGAAGAAACAAAACCATTGTCTTGATAGATGAAAATGAGCAAAACTCTGGTGCTCTGGTTAGTCCAAACATAGATTTTGTCTCTGTCGCCTAGATGCCAAGGAACTAGACAACAGAAAATTGGAATACCATGTTTTCCTAGCTGTACACATGACATTTTGTAAGGGGAGAACATACTTCTAAGAACATGGTCTTTAATACTGTGAAAGCAACAGGAAAAAACTCATCCCTGGAGGGCCAAACTTCTTTCATAGTCAAAAGAGAAAAAATAGTAGCCAACAACACATGAGTACAGTAGATTTGTCTATCTGACCCAGCACAGGTGTAGCAACCATAGCTGCTTGGGGCTGGAAGCTTGCCATCCTGAAGAAATTCCAGAGAAAAAGAGCCAAAACAAGCTGGCAGTTCTCCTCTGTGATACCCTCATTTGACAAACATTTAACCAGGACAGTAGACAGCATTGTTTTTTGCAAAGGAGTAGACAGCTGTCTTTGTAAAAGGTTAGATATTCAACTACATGTAGTTGAAGCACAAATGGCAGCTTTGTCCCATGTCCCATCTCTGATGCTGACAAATGCTGCAGATACACTCAGAAAGGAGAGGCAAAGGATGAAGCTCTGAGCGAGCTCAATGGGCCTTTCACTGTGAGCATAGAAAAATCTCAGTTTGAAATTTTTTTTGGTTGTAAGTCAGGTAGGTCTGGGTAGAAGAAGTTTAATCATATCAGTCACCTATGCAAAAAATGCAAGCAAAACATCTGGCTCACTTGTTCACATGTGTTTAACAACAGTAGGATCATGTCCTTGATGGAATTCGAAGGATCCCTGGCTAATGGTGATTCCCCACCCCCAACCAAAACCAAAGGATCCCAAGCCCAGAGGGTCATCCACTGACTGACTTTGCAACAAAACAGTCTGTGAGTGTTCACAGTCATCAGTACATTGTCTTAGCTGAGGGAACAGTAACAAAGAGCTGAAAGTTGTAGCTGCTCCAGCTAGATCTGCACAAGCATTTCTGTCCCTGAGACAAAGACGCAACACCTGTGAATAACCTGGGCTTAAGCTGTCATTGCTCATCATATCCTTTCCTGAGCAAGGGATAAGAGGAAAACAGAAAAAGGTGTAGACCAAGTCAAGAACCACAGAATGAAATTCTTCATACAGATCCCTGGGGAGGGGACAGTTTAAACAAGAGACAAAAGATTTGAATTTGTGAATCTGTTGGATTAAGGCCCAAATAGTGGATTCCATCCCAGGTGGAGGAGATCTGCTTTGTCTGGCTCTGCAAAACTTTGTGAGCCAAAACAGCCAAGGCTGGTCTGGTGCTGAGTCTATAGCTCAACCAAATGTGGGTTGATTTCACTGTTTAATTTCACTGGAAGTTTCTTTCCCCAAACCTCTTAATTAATTTAAAGTTATGTGAAGTAACTCCAAAGTAATTCTGCAGGTTGGGCAGACCTAAGATTAGAGCAATTTTGGAGCATTTTCCAGGGCATTCAGAGAATGTCAAGCCCTACTGGAATCACAGCTTTTGTGGTGTCACTGACAGACTTGCAGTGTGCAATATCATCATGAACAGCCCTCAGGACATGACCAGGAAAGGGATTTTACCCTTGACAGTGAATTCAGTAGCCTTTTTCTAAATTGTTTCCCTCTTTTCTTAGTAGTGAACGGGAATAGGATGAAAGCATGCAGTTGAGCATGAAATAATTAGTTTGTATGACTTAAAAGAGGTGGGTTTTTTTCCCTTGCTTAAAATTTATCATTTTATTTTGAACAGTGTCTGCTTGATATCTGTGGTTTCAGAGAAGGCTGTTCAAGTTGGGAGAAATTGTTTGCCTGGCTGCACTATGCATCTTCATAAAGCCGGCAATGTAGCTGCAATTCAAGGATCATTTTTCTTCCTCTCTTTGAAATATCTAGTTAGGAAGGAAATCACTCAGGAAGGAGTGCAACAAAAAAATTAATTATAGCAGAGAACTTAGAATGTAATGGTAAGAATTGTGCTGGCCCTGTTGGATATAGATATGATCGGGAAGAAGAATGATCAGAAGGCACACAGTGTTTCTCTGGGATCAGAGGCAGTGTTCATCCAGATCTCATCTGTACAGAGATTCCCCATGTGCTTCATCACTGGCTTTTCTGTGAAAACCCCAAACCTCACTTAGTGAAATGATCTCATTATATTGGATGCTGCTAATACTTGTAAGGGGGATTAGCACAAAGGCTTAGCTGGATTGTAGCAAACCACATGGATTGGACCCCTAAGAATGAGACAAAGGCACTGTAAAAAACATTATATTGCTGAGTACTTTACTGTGTAAATGCCAACAGAGGGTGACACAAATTCCTAGCTCTTAACTAGTTGTGTCTGTGGTGGGAGAGGGAAGGGACAGGAACGTGGAACAGTGATGAGGATGTGGTATAGTGATCAGTGAGAATGTGAGTAAACTTGAGTTCTGCTCTAAATTATTATGTCCTGTTTAATATCAGATCAATAAAATATTCTGTAAAAGAAAAACCAGAAGTCATAATTTTTTTATAGCTACCTGAAAGCTGAGCAGAGAAACTGGTAGAATCAGTAGCAGAAATATACCCTTACCAGAGAAAAATGCATTGATAAGATACAGAGAGAAAATTCAATAGATGGATTTTCCTCTGTTTCTTCTATCTATTTATTGGTTTGTAGTCTAGAGTGCCTTTTTTCTCAAAGCTAAACTTCACTTCAAAATGGGATAATGTGCTTTTCACAGATCTGGACATTCGGCACTGCAGAGTAAAAAGAGTACCACTGAAATGCCAGCAAAAGGTGTATAAACAGTTCCACACTGTGCAAGGAGATTAGGCAGTCTTTATCCATGCCAATGAAATATCAAAACATCTCTTTCTGGTCTACAGTACAGGTGTTACAACCAAAGAATCTGAATTATTCTGTCTTCCAATCTCTTCTGTCGCGCTCTTTTTGGCACTTTGCACAAAGTAGGTGGATCAGAGTTCACAGTTGTGAAGAGCTCTGCTGATATTACAGACAAAAATGGTATTTGTTGAAATACAGTTCAAATAACTTTCTGGTGGGTTGACCCTCATGGAAAACAGGTGCCCACCAAAGCTGCTCTATCACTCCCCTCCTCAGCTGCACAAGTGAGAGAAAATATAACAAATGGTCATGGGTTGAGACAAGAACAGGGAGAGACCACTCACCAGTTATCATCACAGGCAAAACAGTTTCAGCTTGGGGAAATTAGTTAAATTTGTTACCAATCAAATCAGAGTAGGATAATGAGAAGTAAAACCAAATCTTAAAATACTTCCCTCCCACCCATCCCTTCTTCCTGGGCTCAACTTCACTCTCATTTTTCTTTAACTTCTTCCCCTACCCATGAGAGATGGCCCTCCACAAACTTCTCCAATGTGAGTACTTCCCATGGGCTGCATTTCTTCCTCCAGCATGGGTCCGTTTTCCACAGGGTACAGTGTTTCAGGAACAGGCTGCTCCAGCATGGGTCTCCTGTGGGGTCACACATCCTGACAGCAAACCTGCTTCAGTGTGGGCTCCTCTCTCCACATGTCCACACGTCCTGCAGGAGCCTGCTGCAGCATGGGCTTCCCATGGGGTCACAGCCTCCTTCAGGCATCCACCTGCTCCGGTGTGGGTCCCCTCCACGGGCTGCAGGTGGATCTCTGCTCCACCATGGGCCTCTATGGGCTGCAGGGGCACAGCTCCCTCACCATGGTCTGCACCACGGGCTGCGGGGGAATCTCAGCTCCAGCACCTGGAGGACCTCCTCCCCTTCCTTTCTCATCGACCTTGGTGTCTGCAAGGCTGTCGCTCTCACATATTCTCACTCCTCTCTCCAGCTGTTGTTGCTGTTGTGCTGCAATTTTCCCCCTCCTTAAATTTGTTACCTTAGAGGTGCTACCTGTGTCACTACTGGGCTCAGTCTTGGCCAGTGGAAGGTCCATCGTGGAGCTAGCTGGCACTGACTCCATTGGACATGAGGGAAGTGCCAAGTAACCTCACAGATACCATCCTTGTAGCCCTTCCCAGTACCAAAACCCAGCCAAGCAAACTCAATATAAATATGTGGCACTCCTTATCTCGGAGGCCACATACCAGACATGTCATCCTGCAAGCACCCAGACACTGCCAACAGCTGTGGAGACAATTATTTTATTTTACTGATAGCAATTTAGTTGCCTGAATTAGCTCATTTCTGCCAAAGGTAGACCACGATGTTCAAATGGGGGAAAGCTGATCATTACTGGTAATTTGTTTTATCTCTATGAATATAGAATTATAGCGGGAGGTGTGTGCACTTTAACTGCCTTCTAGCTTCACCAAGGAAGACTACTATTGACTAATATTGATTAAGTGGGATGAAATCCTCCTTTAATTTTTTTCTCTGAAGGAGAAAGCAAATCGGTTCATTCATTTAATAACACATGGAAAAGAGGCCTGTTCCCAGACCATATGCTGCTCAAATATTGATACTTCCCACTTCTTTTTGTGTTTGTCTCCTTTTGGTGAAACTGCTTTCCCAAAGAAAAGCACTAATAGGGAGAATTTTAGAACCCCACTCGTGATGTTTAGAAAACGAGTGAGCTATGTTGGGCTGTTCATCACAATCGACTGTTCAGTGCTGTAATTAGACTCTGTAAACCCATCCTCCTGGCACAGGAAAAGTCACAGGGTTACTGACACTGTGGTCCTGGGGAAAGACAATCAGCTAAGACAGTGACTTGCTAATTAGCAACTGCTACTTCAGGCTTATTGGTTTGAAAGGAAGAGTCATTAAAGTCAATTTAAACAAACCTTAATACCACATTGGTTTTGGTTTTTTTGTTTATAGGGAGTAAGCTCTTATAATCCTCTGAGGTCTTTATCTCTATTACATTAAATTTCAGTCTTTTAAAACTGGTCCCTAAACTGTGAGTAAATCTGAGTGTGGTGCCCTTGTTGCCTTACTGATGATTCTGATGTGGGAGCCCACAAGAAGTAGGTTGGATCTAATGAGTTCAAAATAATATTTGTCCAGCTTCCTAGTTTATCTGAGGATGATCCAGCTCAAAAATACCTGATATACAGAGAATAGCAACCTTTAGATCTCATTCCTAAGAGAAGACTGTTTTGCTCTTCCAAAATGATTCTTCTGATGCCGACACATTAATACTGTCAGGAGTAACCCCAAATTACTCTTCTTGTGTCCCAGAATGTGATGCTTTTATTCTAAGATTTTTTTCCAAGGAAGAGTTCTAGAGTGGGGTGATAATTTCAAAATATTGTGATTTGTTTTGGAATAAAGTGTTCGCTGGGAAGACAATGCCATGCAATTTCTGTGTATTAAAAATCCTATTTATTTCTAATTTAACAAGGAGATATTGCTTTAGGAGGGAACTTTGCCAAGCAATCCCTATATTTTAAGTGAACTTTGAGTTTATTCCTTGACAATTCAGTATAAAGAAGTACCTGTTTCTGCAGCTGAAAAAAATGTGTGAACAGTTATATTAAAAAACTGTTAACAGAAGGCTGGAGGTCACACATTGGGCTGAGAAAGTAAGGGCATCTTTAGTGGAGAAAGTGCAGGAACTCTCAAGGAAGTGAATACACTCAAAATCCATATTCCACTGTCACTAATTGCTTATTAATTCTGGGAGGATTGAGGTTGCATGGCTGTACAACATGGATTTGTGGTAAGACCTTCTGGGTGCTGCCACTTCCGTGTGCTTTGTTCAAAGGAAGGTACTTTGTACAGGAGTTTGTTCACTCCTGCATGCAAATGGATTTAAAAAAAACCCCAAAACATCTTTTGCTTATCAATCAAATTAAAGTCTTGATAAGCCTATTGCTTTTTTTTTTTTTTCCTGTCAAATGCATCAGTTCTGGGCCTATCACTGCAAGAAAGACATTGAGGTGCAGCACAAGTCCTGTGAGGAGCAGGTGAGGGAGCTGGAGGTGTTTAGTCTGGAGAAAAGATGGCTCAAGGGGGACCTTATTACCCTCTACAACTGCCTGAAAGGAAGTCGTAGACAGGTGGGGGTCAGTCTCTTCTCCCAAGTAAGGAGCAATAGGACAAGAGGAAATGGCCTCAGGATGTTCGAGGGAAGGTTTAGACTGGAAATTGTGATAGCTTTCTTCACTGAAAGGGTTATTAAGCATTGGAACAGGCTGTCCGGGGGAATGGTAGAGTCACCATCCCTGGTGATATTTCAAAGACATGTAGCATTTAGGGACGTGGTTTAGTGGTAGGCATGGCATGGGTTAATGGCTGGACTTAGTGATCAATTCTATGATTCTGAGTACCAGAGAGTTGCAAGAATATGGAATTATAGAAAGCATTTCTCATACTGTGACATTATAGTATATTTCCATATTCGCTTTTGACTGTCTCATGGTAATACCCAGAGACTTCTCGCTGTTATACAGATTCTTAGAAAGGCATATGATTCTCAGTAGGAGTAATGGAAGTGACAGTGACAGAAAAAATTACAAAGGTAAAAGAAAACCCTGCACAGGAAAATTGTGTCACTGAATTAGGCATATTATCTATTATCATTAAAATAACTATATTTTATCCAATTGTAATGTGACCAAAACCAGCCTAACCTAAAAGTAAAATATGATGACACACACAAAATGGAATTTTCTGATGTGTTCTCTGTGGCCTGAGTGAGGGGTTTGGATAATTCCAGATAATTCCTGATGGACACTGAAATAAACCTAAAAGCAGTGATAACTGAGCTCTTTCTTCACTGCGTTCCCTCACAGCCACATTACACCTGTGTTTCTATAAGTGATCAGTGATTTTTGGTACCCACCAAGACACAGTTGAGTTTTTTGCTTTTGGAGAGTGAATGTGAAAGGTATGCCTGACACCAGCAGAAAAAGTTAGTAGGAGAAAGAATGGCACCCAAAATTTCTTCTTGTTTCTAAAATCATGGGTCTGAATGAACAAACATAGTTTGCAGTTTAGCCTGCACCCCAGTGGTTTTGCCTAGGGATTTCTCCCACCAAGATGCATGCAAGATCATAATTAATTCCTTTTAAATTCTCCTCAAAACACATTTCCCCAAGGAAAACCTATCGATTACCCTGCAGGACCTCCAGCACCTGTTTTGCTTTAAATTTTGCTTTTAAAATTTTAGTTTTGCTATTGCATGCATCCTCACATTTCTGAGACATGCTGTGTCTCCCCTCAAACCTGCTGGGCAGCAACTGGCACAAACCAGCCCTCATTCCTGGGTGGAATTCAGAGCACCACAAAACTCAGTCACTGTAGTAACCAGCTGCTAGACCCTTCTCTGAAGGCTGGGACTTAGTTTTGTGCATTGGAAGTGCACAGGCTCTGTCTGCCTTGCTGCCCATCTCCATGCTTGTGAGTTGGCATTTTTCTGGARAGTTGGTTGGCCTGAGAATTGATTACTCATTTCAGTGACTGGTTAGAATCTTTACATTTAAATATCTTTCTTTCTTTTTTTGTCTTTTCTTTTTTTTGCTGTGGCTCAGTAAGTCCTATCCCTCTCACTGTTAGCACCAACCATGAGACTTGCCCTTGGCATTCTCTTTCCTCAGCTCCGCAGGTGTGGAAACGCAAGCAGAGCCAGGCAGGAGCAGACCTAGTAAAGAAGATGTTCTTCACCCAAGAACTGTAGGTGAAATTAAGGCAACTGTCCCAAAACATTGACCCAGAACCTCTGCTGATCTTCACGTTCACTCCTCAGGCCTGTACCTCCTGAGATGTGTCAAACAAGCGACTCTCCTGTTTTCACATTCACCATTCAACCAGTTTCTGTGCAAAATGTTGTTATGGCTGCTACTTTCCTCCTAAACATAACAGGAAAATTAGAAGCCTCCACCTCTTCCCTCTTGTATAATATCCCACTGGGTCAGAGGGCTTGCCCAGAAGTGACAGAATCAGGCCAGTTATCTTCTCTACCTGACACCATCCATACTCCAAACTATTTCTGCAGTTCTGTAGTTTGGTCTGGCAGCACTGAGAAGAGCAAACTGCTTCCCAGGGCCTGCTTTGAAACCCTCTTCTGTGTTTTGCATCACAGAGAATCAGAGGCTGTGCCTTTCCTGTGCCAGTAGCCCGGGTGTGCTGGGTGCTGCATAGGTGGGTGTCATAATATGTTCCTGAGCACCTCGGCAGTCTCATGTCCCTTGGCACAGCACAGGCTGTCCGCAGTCTCACCTTTGCAGGGTGGGCTGTCTCAGACCTGTGCAGTCTCAGACCTCAAAAGCAATGCCTCTTTTGAGATGCCTCTTTTGCCTTTATAGGCAAAAAGAAGGGAGCTGCAGAGGACCAGTCTGACCCCTTTCACACTCATGCCTGGTGACTTGAACCACCAGAAATTAATTCTTGCTATTGGGTGAAGTTATCACAAATTAATAGGTCAAACTGAGCCAAGTAACTTCAAGAGTTGACAGTAGTGTTACCGTGTTCTCTGCACACTGGATATCTTGTGGAACACTGGCATGGCGGTTGAAGCATGCTTCTCCTCATTCCCCAGCTGTTGTCCCTTGTGAATGTTATAATTTCTTGGCCTCATTCACCATCCCTGCAATTTCTCAGCAATCATTTCTGAGACAGCACGATGTTCGTTTTGCTGGTTCTGTATGTTTGTTTGATTGTTTGTTTGTGTTTTTTGTTATTTATCCTCACTTGAAAAGTCTTTTTGTTTCCAGTAGCCCAGAGTGAGGACTTTTGGTCATTCTTGTTGAAAAGGAAAGTGAGTTAAAAAACGAAGAGGTTTTCTCACACATCTTCAGTAATGAAATAACATGAAGGAACTCTGGATGCAGAAAACATTAAATAAAAGGATCACTTTCAAAGGCACAAAACATAGCCTATTCAAGGCTTTAGTTAAGTACTTATCTGTAAAGAGAAGTAATCTTTGTTCTGAAAGATCACAGCCTCCCTCTGTAAAGGAAGGGCCTGGCCCAAGGTATGTTGCTGTGACATAAGCAATAAAGGTGGAAATGAGTGACTATTTTAACAGCCTCTCCCAATACAATTATCTGCATCTACCTCTGGCTTTCTACTCTCATTTCACAAGAGAAATGCTTCAATGCTGCGCCTGTGAGTGAAAGGCTTATGTTTCAGAAAGTACATCTAGTCACTGTTGCCAGCAGAAATAATAAAGGTGACAGGCTTTCCCCTATGAAGACACACTCCTGTCATGTTTTTATAATCATTGCTTTATTTAAAATGGAAAAATCCTCCTCCTCCCACTCAGTATGTCTGCAAGACCAGATGCTTGTATTAAAAGCTGCATTACTCATTTAGTTTTTTTTCCTCGTCTCTTCTAACATGAAACCTACAGGACTCTGAATTTAGAAAAACAAAATGCTGTAGTAAGCTAAAAATTGTCCTTATTCTTCTCATTAAAAACCACATTGGACACCTGCATTAACAGTCCTTTCCGAGACCAGGAGGAGTGGGACTCCTGTGTGAGGCCACACAGCTGTGGGGAAGCAGCTGCTTAGGCTGAAGCTGGGATACAGAAGTCAATTCRTGACGGACCCTTAATGTCACCGTGCCTAATTTTCCCAGAGTGGTTTTCCTGTGCAGATACACACAGGAAAGGTTCCCCAGGGTAGAAGTGCCGCAATCCTGCCCTTGTCCTGTGTGCCCTTTGCTGATCTTCAGAGGCAGTCTCTGCTGTTTTTTCTCCTGCTTCTTCTAGTGCAGACTCAAAGCCGGCTGTATTGGTGAAGGCATTGCCATGGCTTCAGAGAGCTTAGGTCTAGATCTGCACAGGTGGAGGCAGAATTCCCTGCTGTGACTTTTGTTACTATTATTGTTATGAAACACTGGCTATTTAGCTTATTTTTCTGGCAGTGCTCTGCTGGGGTGGCAAAGGTCTGCCATTCAGCCCTGAGTTCTGTGGTCAGCAGACACCCTTGTTGCATGACCTAGTGCTTGCTAGTCTTTCTGTCATTGCTTCTTTATTTACTTGTTTTTAGCCCCACAATGGAGGTGTGTAAGAATAATCAAATATTCTCCAATGATGGAAGCTGCTCCTGCAAGGTGAACTTCCTTCTTAGAAGAAAAAGAGGGTTTTGCTGGTCATTGAAGAATATGTTGGAAGGGGGATTTGTAATGAGAGCAAGGTGCTCCCCGCCTCCATTTCATGAAGCTTTATGTGTGTGTATGAAAGAGGCTGAGACCAACCACCTTCTCTGTGCTGGTGCCACTGAGAGCAGCAGCAGGTTAGCCCAGCTTTTTCCTAGGCTGAAATGGGCTCTGCCACATCATTAGCAAGGTGGAACAASGTTTGACCTCTCTCCTGTCTCCTTCAGCATCACCCACTGAAAATTGCTCTCAGACTGCAGAGAAGGCAGAGAAAAAGCCAGAGCCATGGAGAGGCTGGGACTGAAGAGCAGGGCTTTCCTGCAGGTTTCTGTTCCTACCTCCTCACGGACTGAAATAATTCACAAGGAGATGGATGATTTTGTACATTTGCCTACCCATGAAGTATTCTCCAGAAATCAGTTCTGATTAAAAAATACAGAGAACTAGTTGTATTAAGTGTTGAAGAATTACTTTATTACTGCTGRCATACGGAAAATTGAAGCCATTTGGAATGTATAACATATTTTAAATAAAAGCACCACTGGTTACAAGAAATATCTCCTGTTCCCCACACACCTTCCCCCACACCTGAGATGCCAAAGTGTTGATTACAAAAGAATGGCTCCATCTTTTCCTATCATGAGAATATCTCAATATAGATGTTTTTCCTTGTTATCAATAGACAGAGTCAGATTGCTTCTTGGCTGCCTACATGCTATTAACACATAAATAGGTCAGAGTCCAGAAAGTTTATCTGCACTCGGAATTCTACATCTTGATCAATTCCACTGTATTTTAAAATTATCAACATTTTTACTTTGTTTTGCACAAAATGGTGTCAGATTTTAATGGCCAGTACCTGCTAGAGTACAGTTCTATTTCCGATGTTCAGACTGCTCTGTGATATCACCTTCAAAGCAAATAGGAAATAAAGATTACTCCCTTGAGCAGAAGGTACAAGCAGTACGAATTAAATAAGACAAGTTAACCAGGTTTTGATTTGCCAAGCTATAAGAAGAGAAAATCTCAGTGTCTGTGTGTCGGCCTATCTGTCCAATCATCTCACTCTCAGTGTTTTGAGGCATTTGGATTTTACTTTGCTAAATCAAATACAGATCAGTGTTACAAAATTCAATATTGGGAAATAAATATAATGAGATTAAACAAAGGGAATGCTACACAGTTTGAATTGGAAAAAAAAAGGCAAATGAAGAACTGTACGGTTAAGTGCAAAAATAGTATCTAAAATAATTTCAAAGGAGATGTTTTAAAATTGCCATGACAGCAGCCTTTCAGCTGTGCACTGAAGAAACAGGAAAGTTAATAATGATGCTCCTGATACTTCTGCTCTCCCTGTCTAGAGTTCTGGCTTCAACTTCAAAGGGCATTATGCTCACACCTTCTATTTGCAATATAAAGTTCTCTTCATGCTCAGTCTACAAAGCAACAGGTAGCTATGCTCTTTCATGTGTGCTGGAAGATATGCAAAGAAAACCTTCCCACTGAGATGAACTGAGCTCAGATTCCTCTGCCCAGGCTGTGGAAGGCTCTTTTCTGGATCTCCGTGCAGCTGCAGTTACAAAGCTGCTTGTTAGAGCCATGGCTGGGGGCACACTGATGTGCTCTCAGCACGCCGCCTGTTTAGCTGGTGTGAACGGCTGAATCTCTCTGACATCAGTGGAGATTCACCCATTTGTCCCAGCAGAGGAGTTGAGCTAACAAATTCATTCCTCACCAAGGAGGGTGTAGGGTGGCTGGTCTAATCAATCTGCACTAACCTTTAGCTTCTTCATCACAGCAATTATAGAGGTGAAAATCTTAATATATTACCCAGCTATTTGGTACATAGCGTCTGAGGGACCGAGACCAGCCACAGTGGCAGTGTAACGTAGGCATCAGCATCAGGCCTGAGCTCGAAGCTGGCTCAGGGGTGCTGGAGTCTGTGCCTGCCTTCGACTGCTCGGTGACCCTAGGGTTGTGGAGGCCTCTGTGAGAGCATTTGGCCACCAGGTAACAGTGCTGCATGCCACACCTGCCTATTTCATACTTGAAAGAACATATTTATGCAATCAATGGAGATGAGGTAAGGAGTGAAATTTGTGAAAAACATAATTTTTGCTGAACTTCTGTTTTTCCATGAGCAAAATTACTCTTAAATTACAGTATTTTTGGAAAATTGTCTCCCACTCAAAAACCTATGGATATTTTTTTCTTTTCAGTTTTGTGTGAGATGTTTTCATGGAAAGTTTTGAAGCATGAACATGATAGTCATGTTTTCTGGCTGTATTTTTATTCCACTTGGGCAATTATTGATCACATGGTCTAGCTTACAGTTCTCTGATTCTCCTGCATTAAGAAAGGGAGGTGAAACCATGCTGAATTTCTTTTCCACCAGAGTATGTTATATTGTGAATCTTTGTGCTAGATAACAAGGTAGCAATTAACTTGTCCATCTGTAATAGTTGAAGAAAAAGTGGAACCTGACTGCTGCAATTCACAATTAGCAGTATATTTCCTTTTCACTTTCAATGTACACTATGCTAGGTGAGCACTTGATGTGTCACATTTATAAAATATACCTTTTCTTGATCTAGAGGTATCTGCACTTTCCTATCTCTGTGGTGTGTGTGCCGCACACTTCAATAGTTTTAGCACCCACCTTGCTTTGCTGTGACAATGCTGCCTTTCCCTGAGAGTGCTTTCATTACCCTCTTTCTTCTTTGTGCACCAAGTTCCTTCCACTGAGTACCAAGAGTAACTTCTCACTGAGTATCAAGGGTAACTTCTCACAGAGTATAAGTGAGCGCCTCTCATGCCACACAGAGGAGTAGCTGCTGCACCAGGATTTGTTGCATTGTYAGGAGAGGAGAGAAATCCTTCATTTTCAGACAGTTATCATCAGTGCATCAA
This sequence comes from Amblyornis subalaris, assembly GCA_018881555.1. Taxonomy (NCBI): domain Eukaryota; kingdom Metazoa; phylum Chordata; class Aves; order Passeriformes; family Ptilonorhynchidae; genus Amblyornis; species Amblyornis subalaris. The sequence goes on from JACAXG010000104.1 coordinate 1,069,448, forward strand.
AGGATGCACTGACAGGTGCAGAGGAAGCACATGTAACATCAGATGCCTACCTTGCTGCGAAAATGTCCCAGAAATGCCAAAAACTGTAGGGGGTAGGCACACATTGCAAAGAAATCCTTGGTTACATATGACTATGAATAACAAACTACTTGGGACTATGGGTTCTTGTTGAGTTCAGAGGTTGGAAAGCGACACTTCCTTGCTAGATTGCTGCTAGAAAAGATCTTGCAGGTCTCCAGCAGGGGTTCCATGAAAAGCAAGAAGTATTTCAGATTGATCTTGTGTGACAACACAGCTGTGGGAACTGTGAGATACAGGTATGAACTGCTTCCCTGAGGTGCTCCAGTCTTCTCGCCCCTGCTAGAAATAGTGATCCATTGCATGTCTTTTTTTGTGGCTCTGGGCATATTGAAGACAAACCACTGTGCATACACATTAAAACACACAGGAATGAACCAGGACCCTTTGGCACATTCTTGGTGTGTGCTGAAAGTCCAAAATTAGGAGACTTTTTCTCTTTTATTCAGACATAAAAAAAWGTTGAATACAATCTCCATCAGTGGGGAATGACAAAAGTCTACAACAGCATAGCTAATAGCCCAGGGTGTCCATGTGGGAGATAGGAAGTCTATAGCCACATCTGTGGTCTAAATCAGGTAGAGGAGCGATCCCATGGTTTAGACTGATGGTTTAGACAATCAGGTTACTGGATCTTCCTTGGCCTAACTCATCAGTGTGCCAGCAAGGACGGATTTGCTAACATTCATAGAACGCTGAATATGCTGAATGATGAAACTGAAAGGTACTATTTTTTCTTTTCATGCTCTTGATCTTCAGACTCCAAATGCATGGTTTACATACTAAAAAAACACCTTCACATCCAGATGATGTTGACTAATTTCTCATCATACTTAATATTGTATTGCACACTAGATTTTCCTGGAATAAATGTATATTTAATCCCTTCTTTTGCAGCGTTTAAATTTTTACTTTCAACTCTCTTCCTCCTTGCAAGCATATACCTGAGTCTTTCTGACTTCTCCCCATCCTACTTCACAGATATGGAGAGAAAGGACCAATTTTTGGAGATAGTGCACTGTGTAGAAAATATTATTTTGTCAATAAATCACTTGTTCCTTCTCAAAGAGCATTTCTATATCTCTTACTGACCTCTTGCTCCTGGTGTGCTTGAAAAATTTATTGGTTCTCTCACCATTCCCCCTCTCTATGATCTTTGGGGTTTTCCACTTGATTTCTCATGTTCTTTCTTCATTTTATTCTTACCATCTTTGTACTCTAAGGCCAGACATTGCTGCTGTTTGTGGCCAATAGATGAGGTCACCAGCTACACGTCTTTATTTGGCAGAATTGATATATATGTCTCTATTTTTGCTACAGTAATATCAGTCAGAGACCAGATCTCTAAAGTGTTGCCTTAACTTCATCTCCAGTCCTTGCCCTGAAGAAGGGAGAGGCTGAATAGACAAAGAGTGGCACCATATGCACAATATTTAATTTTGCTTCATTTTTCTTTACTCGAGTGATTTTCAGCCTAAGTGTGATAGAAAGTCAGATAAATATTTATCAACTTGGTTCTTATCTGAAACAAAATGTATGTTTATGTATTTGTTATCAGGAGCATAGTAATATAAATAGCATGATGGCACGTACTACAGATCCAGCTCAGGAAATGTTTGATTTCGTATATTTATGGAAAGTACTGTTGGATTTTGGCAAATATGGCATATCTTAAATCCTAACTGTACTTTTGTGTAAAGCTGCAAAAGTAGAAAGTCTGTCTTAGCCACTCTGAAGGGCAGTAAGTACAAATATTCACACAAGGATGAAACTTCAAGGGGAAGAAAATGCACATAACTACATCAGATGTTCGAAATGAGAAATCTGACATTTTCTTTCTTGGCCTGCAGTAAAGAGAAGCTAATAGGAATTTTGCAGAGGTGCCTAAAATCACAAAGTGTTTCTGTTGCTAATTATTTCAGTAGTATTATATTTGTTATATGCAAGTCATTAGCATTGCCTTTTCCCATCTGATCATAAACTTTCTGACAATGAAATAACTGAGCGTTGCTCTTGTAAAAGGAAAAAAAGAAGAGAATTATCAAAGGTTATCACAGTGTTAAAGCTAAAGAGATACAAAGAGCTCTGGTTTAATACCAGGAAATGACATACGTTTTGGTTGTTTTAGTGTTCCTTTCTGGAATGCTTCAACAAGCATAACAACCAAACGTTGCCAAAGCCAACAGGACTGGCAAGGACAATGCCCATATTTAGCGGGCTTTGTGTAAAATACAGGAAGGTTTGAAAGTCCTGATAAAACTGATCCAGGTGCCAGTGTCCACTCCTTGGTTTTGCTGCCAGGATCCTGGGAGACTCCATTCCAGTGTTATTTTCCAAAGCCAAGTTCACCCTTCCGACAGACTCAGCTCTGTGTGTGCTGCTGTCTGGAAGAACACTTTCACCAGCAGGTTTTTCACACTGAAAAATCCCATTTTGTTTCCTATTCACTACACTAGGGTCCTAGTAAGAGAACAGCATGGTTACACAGCCACCCGCTTACCCTGCTCCTCTGGGTCCTGGGGGGCTGAGATGCTCTGTACCATTTGAAAGGTAACTGGAACCTGAATTGGGGGAAAATGATACAAAATGCAGTTGGACCACTATGCAAAATCATGCAAAAAATATAAAAGATATTACTTGTCTGGATATAATTTTAATGAAATACAAAATGGTGGGTTTGTGTGACTGCTGAAAAGCTCTTGGTAGAGAGGCCTTCTAACTCTCCCAGCACTTTCGTGAGACTTCTCTCTTTCTCTCTTTTCCCAGGCAAAACTATTCTAAACAATCCTAGGAGTTTTTGTAAATTAACTAAGCTTCATGCAACTGCGCTTTGCTATCATTTTTGCTTAGATAAATATTTTGGAATAGGTGTTGTTAGAACTGACCAATGAACTTGGTAGGTGGCTGACCAAGGGTCCAATAGACTCTTGACATTTCTATAAACTTCAAGCAAGCTAAGGGATACAAGCCACTCTGTAAAATAATAATAAACTCCGCATTGCTTTGTTCTCCCTGGACTCTGTGTCATATTCCTTGGGACACTTGCGACAGGTTTGTGCAGTTATTTTCACATAACTGGAAAATGGTGTTCATTGTTTTCAAGCATTGGTGTTTCACAAGAGGAAAATACTAGTATTCATGAATTGTGATAGAGAAAAGAATTCTGGGGGATTTTGATTGAGTGATACACTGGAAAGCAGAGGCGTGATGAAGAATATTAGTAAACAATAATATGCTAGGATAAAAAATTGCATAAAGAAAAGACTATGTTTTAAACCCTGAGAAGGCACATGAAGGGTCATTTTAGGCATCAAGTAGAGTAGCTATTACAGTTTAGAGAGCTTAGGATTTAGAGGGAAAGGATATGGATAATAATCTGAAGACACTGTTATGGATAATAATCTGAAAACACTGTTTATCTTATAAATATCTCAGAAAAACCCAAAAGAACTGCCTGTCTAGCTTAATCTATCCTTTTCTCTATAACATCAGAGCAAGCCTGTCATTAAAAGTAGCGAGTATTTCACTGTGATTTTCTGGTGCATGTACAACTGAATGTTCAAAGACTTGAAGCAAGAGGTTATCTGCTCTATTATACTGCAAGGGGAAATAAGAAAAAGAAATTGTACCTGTACAATAGAAAGAAGACTGGATATCTAAAAGGATTTTTATCCTGTTTTTCTAAGGAAAATAGACTTATCCTGTGTCTATGACTTATCCTGTCTGTACTCTTTTGTGTCTATCAGTCTGACATATAACTTTAGAATGTGTTGACTAATTTCAACTTAATAGGCAGAAAGGTAGAATTATCAAACATATTGTGTTCCTACTATTACCAGGGAGAGAGCATTTGAACTCCCACTCAGTATAACACTATTACTAGACGCCAGGAATGCACACCTGACAGGGATAGTATGGATGAAAGTTAGAGGCAACCATTCAGTGCAAGCAAGCTCTTTTGCTCACAGTGCTTCTGGAAAGTGTGACAGCTCTTTTCTTAACTTGAAGCAAAAAGATGGCTCTGCCTCAAAATGGAATCCAAAATGGATACAAGTTCACTGGTTAGCAAGAAAATGACAGAGAAGAAGGTTGGAGGTTTATACTTTCCATTGGCACTATTTGAATTGGTCTTTTAGGATGATCAGTTTTGCTTCTCTCTAAGAAATTCTGGGGATAAACTGGTGATGGAGAAATAAAGTGGATAGCTCTATATTCAGGCTGAAAGAGGAAGGTGAATACCAGGATAATGGAAATAGCGTAAATAGCATGAAAGTGTGACATATAGCCATTTCACAGAGACACACATGAAGGGTTTACAACAAAGATGATGACACCTAAAGGGCACCAGTCAGCAGAATAAAAGGGACAACAGTGAAATTCAGGAACTTCGGTTACTCTGCCACAATATAGTAAGATTTTTTTTGCCTACTCTATGTTTCTTTGTGAAGAAAGAAAGTACTAAAATTGATTCTGAGATGCAGCAGCAAAGGTCTATAAAAATGACAAGTTTTAAATCAAAAATAGCACATCACTTCGGGTTGTCCTAGTAGCTATCAGAAAGGGACCTTCCTTGGCAAACTTCCTGCATCTTTCCTCCTCCACAATGATGGGAATTGTGTTTTGACAGGTTCAAAATTCAGAGGAACAAGATGAGGAGTACCTGACCAGACGACAGCCACCATCCAAATGGAGCAGCATGAAAGGAAAATTAAGTGGTGCCCATTAGGAGATACATCTGCCACAAAAAGGCCTCCCTTCCCCATCTCGGTTGACAGGTGCCACTCCAAAATGGCAGGTCATTGAACTTTCAAAAGTTGTCCCAGACAGAGAGTAAAATGATGAAATCCAGCATGGAGGCTGGTGTTCCTGGGGTACACACAAGAGTTCCAGACAGCAGTACTTCTCTGAAGGATAAGTTTAAATTTTCTATGGCAAATGACAACACAGCTGAACTATAAATCTTATCAAAGTCACTGTCAAAAAAAGGGGAAATGACTGATCCATTTTTGTAAATCAAAGTTGAGCTTCATTGCTTTCTTACCCTCRAGAGCTCATTAGTTACTATGGAGAGCTTCTACATAAATATGACATTGTGCATAGAAGTGAGCACCTAGCTGACAAAAAAGTCTAGGAGAACACAAATATACACTTCACAGGAGGTCAGAAAGAATTGTTAATTTAAGTGAATAATGACTGCTATAAATATGCAGTGCAGCTTTAAAAAAAATAAAGAGTATGATTTATTAAAATCTGACAGTTGCAGATAATAGATTTGGTTTGCAAGGTAAGGCTGCCGTTCATATAACTTTTTGTCATTTACCACAGCTGCAATAAAACAATGTATAACACAAATAGCATTCTAAAAAATAAATGCATCAGCTTTAGTAGAAGTATTAATTACTATTTTGTGCCTAACACCAGAATGATCTGATTATCCATTTTTCAAGACTCAAAGACATATTTTTAATAAATGATCAAAAAGCACACTCCTGGTTTAGAGAAATAACCCTCTAAGCATGGAATTATCCAGAGTGTTTCTTCATTTTCCATTACCACAGTGCTCTTTCTGATTTCCATCATGATTAATGCGAGCTGAGATTATTGTTATCATGAAGGGTTTTCAGCTTTTCCTGGAAGGCAAGTGTGTGGAATATTGTATTTCTGTCACCTTATGGTAAAATCTGTGGATAATTCAGGTCTGGAACCTCAACAAAACAATTACATTTCTAAGAAAAGAATTGCATAAGGTTTAACAGATAAATCGAATGGATGAGAGCTCTTTGTAGAATGTTAATCATTTTCACAGTCACTAATATGAGAGATCAATGAAGGGTAAAGGTTTCACACATAACTAACATTAGTTACTTATGAGTGAGGAACAGCTTGATTTAAAAAGCTCAGAATCCCTCTTCTTAACTAGTAGAATATAGCAATCCCCTTGATTTTCTGAAGATCATCTGGAGATCACACAGCCAGAAATGCAAAGACAAGATTGCACAGATGACATATAGTTCAGATGTAGTTCTTCCACTCAAAATAAAATCATGAAAATACTTCTTGCCTATGAATTTGTTTCCAGATACAGCTCTGCAAAGAACATATTTTGTGGAGGCCAGTGAGCCTGCTTACAGAGGGATCATGAGGGTCCCCTGGAGGGAGGAACCTTTAGGTTAGGGTGACTGAAAAGACCTCTCCCAGGATGCTTTGATTCACTATGTTAATGTACCTCAGTGCTGTTTCCTCCGTTGGCCCACTGGCCTCCCTGCCCCTTTCTACCCTATATGTCCCAGTTCCAGAGGCTTCTCCCTTCCCTTGTTCCCCCAGTGGCCTTTGCTCCCCCGCCGCTCCCCCGCCTCTCCCCCAGTCTTTCCCATTGGCTCCCACACCCTAACCCTGCCTGTGTACCGCCCCCATACCCTCAGATTATTGGTCCCTGATGCTCTCCCCGCCCCTACCGACCCCGTATATAACCCTGGACCCTGCCATGGGGCCCATCTTTTGTCACGTGGAACCTCCATGTCTGCACAAGAAACTTCTCTCGTGGAACCTCATACGAAGACCCGTCCTGCCTCTTTGCTGTCGACCCAGCTTGTAAGAGAAGCTATCTGGTGTGTGTGTGTTTGTGTGAGTGTGTTTGCCCTGCCGAGCAGCTTCCCTGGAGATGTTTTTGGAAGGTCGCGGCAGCCCACCATCCAGCACGCCGGCGACAGTATTTCTCCATTAGTCAGTCTGCTTGGTGATATTGTAACCAAAATATTGCCTAAACCGAAACTGTTTGAGACTGACACAGTGGTGGGTGTATCCTGCCGAGTTTCAAACACACGTTTGCTTCTTCTCAGTTTTGCTTTGGAGTTCAAATTCAGCAAATATGATTTCCTGAGCACGGCCTGAGGTCATAATGAGTTTTGGTGAGATGGTCTTATGTTTTCTATGGATTTGCTCACACAAGTAGCTTCTGCTGAATCACAGCTTCCCCATTTAGGTTACCAACCAGCCTTTTGCATGCACATACTCTCAGGGTCTCACCTACTTTATGGGGTGAAACAGTTGATAACCGAGGATAATGGTGATGATGGGTGACTGTAAGAATAACTACATTTGTTGGACAAAAGGTCTTTTTGTAGCCTGATGTTTCAATAGTGACCAGGAGTGGATGAGTAGAAAGAACATAGAAGTATAAGCTGATTCTTCTCTAAGTGCCAGGACCCTGARGTGATGATATTTGCAGAGAACACAAAGTATTTTGAATTAGTCAAGACTAGAAACAGATTTGAAGAATTTTAGAAGGACCTTGGGAAAGAGGGAGATGAGGGATTGTTGTGAGAAATGACGTGCTGCTGTTCTCAAATGTCAAGTGAGGGACACTGAAGGTGATCACTTGACACCTGAACCACTGAGACTTGTTGCTGGGGTATGCGCTAGGTATAACTGCATAAGTAAGAGACATGGATATCAATATGGACAATCTAGTAAATCTCGACAGGTTTATCCTATCAAAAAGGAAATCCAAATGGCAGGAGGCAAATAAGTGGGATAACAAAGCCAAGGACGTAGGGAAGTTTGTTTCATTTAAGTGAATAATATAAATCAGATCTGGTGAATATGAATTAATAAAGTCATCTGACTTGTAAGTTTTTTGCGATTTCTGAATCTATCTATTCCTCGTATTTTTATTTTTGTTTCAAGTATTTTTCATAGCAGTAGCACAAACTTTGAACTTATTCTTTAATGAAAACCACTAAATGCCAATATGCTCAATGGGATGCTGGCAACCCAATAGTCAATGAGATGGTAGTACTCAGAAAAAATGTAATGAAGTTCTGTAGCACTTAAAAGTTGTTCAGATATGTATTTCCAAAACTAAAAGAAAAAAGATGAATAATGAAATTAATTTTAAATGAAGTAGGATTTTTTTCCAATACACCTGTCAAAATAATGCAATGGTCTGAGTGCTGTCACATATTGCTACAAAATAAATATATAAAGTGACACTGAATGACCTGTCTTGTTGTCCTCTAGTCCACGACAGCTTTCACCAAAACTAATTTGTGCTGTGGATTTATTTCACACCACAAGAGCAGTTGCAGTGATATCATAAAAGTTGTTTTCAACGAAGTCCTGTAATTTCCTAATAACCACTCATATTTGTGCGAATAACAATAGAATTGCTAATTATTTTTCTGAAACTTTGGTTTTTGCATCTTCCTTCTTTCTAGGTGTAGGGGGAAGCAGAGAAAGCATTTTGGGATACAGTATTGAAACAGTAGGCAAAATACATCACATACCAAAATCTTAGAATCAAACATAATAAGGACTTCATAGTCAGGCTGCTCTGCATTCCAGATCCTGTCTACACATCTTCTTAACTTTTACCAATCACATGAATGCTGGGAAATGGTTATTTCTGTAGCACTGAAAGCGCTTCCAGTTACTTGAGAAGTGTTATCCATCATTGTGAATATTTGCTTGAAACTTCTGACATTTACATCATTATCCTTGGAGAAGGGACTTTTGTTGTTTTTAGATATATTTTCTCTGTCTCTAGCACCTTATTAACCTGATTAGTGATTCTTATACTTCTACTCTTGCTGCAAAACAAAATTCACAAGTGCTGTGGTGCCTCATGCAGGAGTTGATTAGGGATTCTCTTTGAGTCCCCAACCTAAAATACCTAATGTAACTAAAAAGGAGGACAAAAATAGGATTTCAAGTCCTCAAAATTAATTAAAAAGAATATGAATATCTGCAGTGGTGATCAGGGACTTGGCTAGTACCAGMCAGTGTATGTGTACCAGCATAATAGAAATAATTTGTTTTTTTCTAGAATAGGCATACATAAAATGATACAGAAGTTGCCTTATACCCCAGCAAATATTTCAATGTGCAAAAAGCAGAAAAAGAAAAAGAAACTGGTAAACAATAGCCTTAATGCCAATGCAACAGTGTTTGTACAAGACCSTTTATTACTCAAGACTTTTCTACTTCTAGCACGTGAGCATTTGTCATTCACATCCTTTATTCCCACTGCCTGGCATAGGGCTCTTCTGATATGATTTCAGTTCTGCTTAACTTTAATTTATTTAGCTCAAGAGCTGAAGGTATTTTTTTTCCTTTGCCTGCTCACTTCTGAAACAGTTTAGCTCAGAAAAAAAATTATGTATAGTGTGTTGTTACATACCCTTACCATGGATTCAAGTATTCAAGATGCAAAGTTTTTAATTCAGACTGTGCCATCATGGCCTCAGGGCAGTCAAGAATTAAACGTGGTGTTGCTGACTCTCTGACAGGTTTTTCCTGAGTGTACTAGAGATTTCACCCTTTGGTATCTTATCTCCATCATTACTGCTTGTGTCTCAACAGACTTCTGTTCAGGCTTCTGTCTGTGATGAGCACCAGACAATGTGAGCTCTGCTCTATTCAACATCTCATGTGGATTTTGTGCCACATTACTGACCTTCTATGATGTCCTATTGTGACAATCTTTTTTTCTAGTAAAAAATCCTATCACATGAAACTATTTCATCTCCATAATCCCAATGCTTTTTGTATTAATGATGGTGCTCAGGCTATTTCTTGTTAGCCTCAGTCTAAGATTAATTCTTTCAAGCTGCTGTGAAGTTGGGTCATTTTACATTTCTTGCTCAAACTTGTCAAATTTTGTAACAGTAATGGGTAGCACTTGAATCACATTTACTTCAAACTGTTCTTCCTGCAGCTTCTTCCTTTCAGTGTTTATCAGCACTCTTAAAAGCATGTCTGATATAAGAAGCTCTTTACAGGGACAGTATTTCAGTTTAATGAGTATTTTTGCAATTTCATGTGCTTTGCACAATAATTTCTGTAAAAGGGCTTCTGAAGTTTTATGGGCTGCATCTCCTCTGACCTATTTCTCTTTATAAACATATTTATTCAACTTCTCACAAACAAAATCATTTGCTGCTGTCTATTTTCCAGGCTGAGAATTTAATTTTTGTGTTACAGGTAGTGTTTCAGAAGAGCACACAGCCACTCAGAAGGGCAGGATATGTTCGCTACAGGCTGGATTCGAATTTTTTTTGACTGAGTAAGTGGGAAGGGGCAGCTGCTACTGCCTCCAGCATGTTGTTTAGCTTCCTGGCTAGTTGCTAAAGACTTCTCTCACTCCCTGCATTGCCCAGCATCCCTGTGGCCAGAGCTGGCCTTTTCAAGGTTTCAGATTCTCAAGGTGGGAATGTCTTGCTCAGTTTGACTCAGTATTGAGCTGCTGCATTTTGTAATTGCAGAAAAGGAAACTGTCATAACTCTAATGAAAGTCTTTATTCTTGAGCCTCCACAATAATTCTTGTAGTCTATTTAATTCACTCCCCCTCAGCCACTGACACTCAGTTTAGTCCTGTCATCTGGCCTGTTTGTGAGATTCCCTTTTGTTCCCTCTGAGGGACAGGCAGAGCTTGCTTCAGGAAAGGCACCCTCAGAGGCTAGACCTGAAGGCTGTGAGTAGTCAAGACTTAACACAGCTGTTAATTACGCAAACCTGGTAACAGGGATTGTTGTGAAAAACAGAGATATCCAGGCTCAGTCTCTGCCCTTGCACAGGGCAGTGATCAGGCACAGTGAGCACCCTGCTTACCAGTGCCCTTGGAGGCCAGGAGGCAGGAGTATGTGGGGACCAGCCAGATTTGGTGTAAGATCCTGCATGGTGCCTGGCCTGTGGATTGCTCAAGGTGGGAGAAAATCAGAAACTCCTACTGGGCCTCCCTCATGTTTCAAACAGCTTTGTGCAGCCCAGCCCACAATCCACAGGGCACTTGAGTCCCTCCAACAGCTGCCCAGCTGCCTGGACCCTAAAGCTCTTTTAGTAGTGCACCCTTTAACCGGTTTACAAGCCATGTCACTCTGCACCATGTTCCAGCCCATGGTGCCTATAATAAACATGTGATACTTAGAAGCTGACACTGCAGCTAATACCAATTAATTCACGAGGGAAATAAAAAAGGCAATGTTAATATATATTCACTGTCACCTTCACATTTCACATTCCCTTGACAGGGCTTTAATTGGCTGAAACTGTAACTCCTGCAGTGCCATGAGCAGCTGGATGTCGTGTGTGATTTGGAGCGGAGTGGTCAATCAGAAAGCAGCAAACGTGGTTTGTTTGCAGAATGCACGGATTTAGAACTGACAGACACCAAGAAATGCGTGAGATTTCAAATGTCAGTAGTAAGATGGTTTGGGTGATTCTCTGTAGGCATCTTTAAAGAATATGTAACACAACTTCAGAGCATGGATGTGGGGAGATACCTCTTCATATGGTAAATTGATTTGCTTATCAAATTGTGTCAAACTGTACTTTTAATAGCTCTTACTCTGCTTAATTGACTTGAACCATAAATTTATTTTGCTTCTGCACAAGAATTGCAAAATGCTTGTGCTGTATCAGATTAGAAATAAACATTTTAAATCAAATAAATTTTAAAAAGAGGTTTGAAAATGGCCTAATATGGATGATGGGAAGTCAAGCTAGCAGCCTTAGTCATAAGAACAAAATTATTCCTCCCTCCCTGAGTTCAATGACAGCAAAAATCAAGCTTTCAGTAGAAGAAGACTTGTAGTTCACACAACATTAAGCACATTCTGACTAAATTTCATTTGCATAGGTACTTTATGTTTGCACAAACCAGTGTGAAACCTGTCCATCGTATAAATAATCAAAGGAAATGCAGATATGTTCAGAGCAATTTAGGCTTGGAAGTTTCTTGCAGCAGCAAAGTCTCTATGAGTCAGCCAGATGTTCCAGAATGAATTATTCAGAAAACAATTTTCAAGTTAATTCTGTGAAATTAGTTCCTCATATTTTTGTATGAAACAAAAAGGTGTTGAGCTTGTGAAGGCAAAAAGAAACCATCCAAACTTTCTATTCTTGGTACATATAAGAAATTAAGTCTGTCTCTTCAATTCAAAACTTACAGATGGGTAGGAAAATATTATGAGTTATTAATATGCCTCCAGCATGCTAAAAGCCACAGTAAAGATTTTAAAATGTTATTGATCCCAGAGAAATGTAAAACAACTCCTGTGACTCGAATGCCCACTAAAAACTAACTTAGTCCTTCAAGAACACCATAGAACCATAAAATTGTTTAGGTTGGAAAAGACCTTTAAGATCATCGAATCCAACCATTAACCCAGCACTGCCAAGTCCAGCATTACACCATGTCCCCAAGTGCCATACCTATGTCTTTTAAATACCTGCAGGGGTGGTGAATGCACCACTTCCCTGGGCAGCCTGTTCCAGTGATTGACAACCCTTTCAGTGAATAAATTTTTCCTAACATCCAATCTAAACGTCCTCTGATGTAACTTGAGGCCATTTCCTCTCATTTTGGTGCTTGTTATTTGTGAGAAAAGGCCAATCCCCACTTGGCTACAACCTCCCTTTAGGGAGTTGTAGAGAGCAATAAGGTCCTCTCTGAGACTCCTTTTCTCCAGGCTGAACACCCCCAGCTCCCTCAGCCACTCCTCACAGGACTTGTGCTCCAGACTCTGCACCAACTCCATTGCCTTTCTCTGGACACGCTCCGGCACCACAATGTCTTTCTTGTAGTGGGGGACCAAAACTGAACAGGATCTGAGGCGTGGCCTCACCAGTGCCAAGTACAGGGGAACAATCCCTGCCCCGGTCCTGCTGGCCACACTATTGCTGATACAGGCCAGGATGCCATTGGCCTTCTTGGCCACCTGGGCACACGCTGGCTCATGTTCAGCTTCCATTGACCAGCACCCTCAGGTCCTTTTCCTCTGAGATTTTCAGCCAGTGATCCCCCAGCCTGTAGTGCTGCATGGGGTTGTTGTGACACATGTAAAGGATCTGGTACTTGGCCTTGTTGAACTTCCTACCAGTTTACAGTATCTTTAAAGAAACCTGATCCTTCTGTGCTTCCCATACAGATGTAAGAGCAGAGACTCATTTCAATATCAGGGTTTCTTTTCATCCATATTTGAATGAAATTTATACAGAATCTCTAACACAGAATGAGATTAAAAATCATACTCATCAATGGATTATCTTGAGATATAAAGTAAACATTAGGCTTTCACTAGTTTGATTTGCCTTGGAAAAGAGTTGACTGCTTCAGCGTCTTGTGTCCTGCATAAATGTCTTTCTCCTTCAAAATTTTGAATTAGTGTCCTTGATGTGGAAAATGCTTTCTTTTCCCCCAAGGAAAATTCCAGAGATTACCTGATGTAAAATATGTAGAAAATTATGTATGTTTGCAATTTTAAATTGTTTAATTGCTCCCACCACACATTTTACGATAAATTCAGCATTAGAACTCCCTCAGAACAAATTGCTGACTATTAAAATGCCAACTAAACAAATAATTGAAATTAAAGTACTTTGGAAAAAAAACAACCAACCAAAACAAAACAGCTGTGGTTAATAGAGTCTACTTAAGATAAGCTCAAAATTCAGAGCATAGCAAAAAAAGAGAAAAGAGTACGACTACTTTAGAAGAAATTTGGAAGGATTTTTTTTTTGATGGAGCAATGTGGATCAGATCTCCTAAAAACCAGGAGGAGTGAGAATAAGAGGGCAGAACAGAATCTGGGAAGTATTAAATATCAGGGTTGTGGAGGATAGGACAAAGAGACAGAGACTTGCTCTGCGGAAGCTCAAGATCCTGTAATAATGATGCAACAATACTCAAGAGCAGCTCTTCCCTTTATACAAGGATGCCAGGAAATAAAGTGAAAGTGGTGGAGAGGTTGACTGGACAAGCAGAGAGACGGTTGATCTAGTGTATAACAGGAGATCAGCCATTCCTGGAGGTGGGATGGACTGAAACTTTACGAGTTTCTGTTTTACAAGAGACAGGAGAGTTTTACACTATTTGTAGTCCAAGTATATAGTGTTTGTACAGTTAAAGCAGAGGGTGTATTATCACTGACATGTTTTCTTTCATGCCATTCTTGTCAACAGTACAAACTTTCTGAGTTTGTCTGCAAAGCTTCCACCATTCCACATTTATGGCCTCTTTGCAGCAGTGGGTTTCTACTTAAAACCAAATCCACGTTATTTTCTTTTGGCTTTCCTTAATTTTTGACTGACTTTGGTATAGGGACATGTCAGGGCCATTTAATTTCCCATGAAGATCAAGACTAGGAAGAGCACCCCAGTAACTTAGGAGTAGAATTGGGAAAGGAGTTAGCCTGAAGTCTGCATGCTTGGAAGACCCCTTTTGCCTCCGCAGAAGATAAAGCTTCCAAGGTTGGGGTTCCTGCCGCAGACAAAGAAAAGTGGTAATGAAGCTGAACCTGACTAGAATTCCACCAACCCAGAGTGAGTCTGCTTCTAAAGTTCAAATAGAATTTAAAACATAATGTTAATCAAAAGTGATTGCGTCTGAAAAAAAGCTATTTATCTCAGAGCAAAAGGATTAAATAAGTACCAAACTGCTTCAGCACCTGCCCATTCCTACCTCTATTTCAACCTGTAGTTAGTGCTGTGCTTCTTGTGAGTTTTCATTTAACAACRTGCACTGTTTAGGCTCTATTCTGGGGCCAGTGCAAATCACTATTGATCAGTGGATGTAGGCTGAGTTATGCTGATTTTCTCCTGTTGGTCCTGGGGCAAGCTGCAGCAAAGTTCTGGTAGCACTTTTGCAACCAGATGAGATCAGCTGCAGACAAATAGTCCTACTTAAAAATGCCACCAAATGTCACTTCTCCCATTGCCTTATCTATCAGCTCCATGACAAAACTTTAAGACAGTCTCTAAGATTGATCCAGTGAAAACACAGTGGTTAGACAGTACTGAGGATAGCTCTACATTTATTTCCTAGAAGGCCGTGATCTTTCATATGGTATCTTCACAACAACAAACCAGGCATATGATGTTAAGTCACAACTGGGATTTGCCACTGGGCTTTGCATGCCTAGAATCTGCACATGCACACCATAAAATGGCAAATGAAAGAAACATGAAAGCGAAGACATTTTCACCCCCTCAGAAGGAGAGAGAGAATGTTAATTCCCTAGGCCACACCTCTTCCCTCACAATCTCATCAAAGATGACACCTATTTTGCTAATCGCTAGAGTGTTAGGAAGGAGAAAACAGTAAATTGAAATTAATACAGCTATGTAAACAACTAGTGCTTCTTTTCCCAACTAGTGGGCATTATTCTTTTACAGGTATCCCTTAACTGGTACCCTAAGCATTGACACCTTATTGATTAGATGAATGCTTCACTCTTTTTCTCTGTAATGCTCCTTTAATAGCATCTACAGTCAAGTGTCTAGACTCCAGAATCTAAACCTCTTAGACATTTCTGATAGTCTAAACTCAGCACTTTGTCAGCATTCCCTCAATAAATAGCCCTCTCTTTGTCTTTTATCTGCCACAAAAGACTGAGTCAAAGCTATAAAAAAAAATTGTCTCTTTCTTCAGTGACAAAAGACACTGCCACACTTCATCTTCCTGAAGGGAATTAGGAGCCTCTTGGTTAACTTCAGTGGGAGCAGAGTCAGACCCAGGATCTCACAGTTTCCATTCTTTTGCTCGATAGGTTATAGTTACTTTGCATTGTTTAGCTATGTACAGACCGTATTCATTAGTCATTTTCATTCGTGACACGGATGAATTCATTAGTTTCTGATGCTGATTTAGATTCATAACTATTACTTATAATTAATTGCTAATGAAGGCTATTAGTGTCTAGCTGACATTTTTCCCTTCTCTGCTAAATGCTAACTAGTTCAAGCACAGGAAAAGGGACGTCTTAGACAGGAATTGACTCATTTTAACAAATAAGCCTTCCAGAGCATGAGATCTTTTCTACTACAAGTACAGAGCACTGTCTTATGGAAGGTAAAATAGTAAAATCAAGGCTACAAAGAAAGCTATTTTGTTGTTCACAGTTGTTTGTAAACACAGCCTCATTCATACTTCCCCTTCATCTTCCTTCCATACAGACTTACACGAGCCACAAAGTATCTCTAGTGCATTTATGCACTGTAAGCACAGGCGGTGGGGCATCAAGGGAAATTCTGGTCTCTACTGCTTGAAAAACAAAATCTTCCAATGATATCAGAGAAGCTATTCCAGACTGGATCTGGTGTATAAAACTTCTGAAGTCCTGCTTTCTCCATTTCCATTTTCCTCATACACCAGGCCAACTGCAAAGAGCAGTTGCAGATAGACACCATGGGTCTGAAAGCAACAGAGTGTGCAAACAGAGAGCCTTCTGGCCCATGTCAACTTTTGGAAAGGCAATTCTCCCCCGTGTAATTTATTGGTTGAACAGATAAAACAGAAAGAAAATGGCATAAATGAATGCATTTCAACTGGGCTATGGCAGTTCCAGTTTTATTTCAACTTTACATTTATCTTGACACCCTCAACAGAAGAAACAGAGAAATTTTTATCATTAGTCCTGAAACATAATGTCCTCTTCTTACAGCACTGGAACACAAATTTATCTGTAGACCTCATGAGGTAGCTGCTTCATGAAGCCTGCTCTTCCCTTGATTTTGGAAGACTAGAGAACACAGAGAGCTGTGGTCAGACAGATACATGAAAAAAGAAAAAGAGGAGGAAATGAACAGGAAATCTGTTCTCTCAATTGCCTGGGTACAAGATGGAAACTGGTCTACACAAGCGGGGACTCATGGATCTTGCAGAAATACTCACGATGTCCTTTCGACCTTGATAGGAGTCCTCAGTAGGATGAAGCAGGAAGAGGGAAAGGCAAGATATCAAATATTTTTCCCCAGGAAAAATGATCCCTTTGGGTGATTTTTCCAACTTCATTTTGTGGAACCACTCTCAAAAGGGATTTATGAAGAAGCACATGCTAAGGAGTCCAGTGTGGAAATGGGAACAGAAAAGGCACAGAAGGTTGAAAAGCCAGTATAGTTTGAGAGAGCTCTGGGCAGATGCTGTGAGTTTGGCATTTTGTAGTTTTGGTTTATAGAGAAGCCCTTATTAATTGCTCATGTAATTTAATATTAATCAGAAGAATCTATTAACTCAAATACTTTATTAAAGCTCTTTTCAATGGGCTTTATGTAATAAATACTATATTTTGTTTAGCATTACATACTGACTAACACTTTAAACTGAGATATCAACATGCCTGAAAGCATTCAGGGAAATCTTAAAGCAAAAAATTACCATCATCCTTCAGCCAATCTGAAGGATGTTAAGACAATGGTAAATGACCTGCAAAAGGTAGCTTTCCAAACCAGTGGGAAATCAAAATGTTTATTTATTATGGCGTATATCTACTTGGCATTTGTATTTTTATACTATATCTTCCTAGCTCTTCTAATCATAAGTGCCCTCATGGATTCAGGTATTTCATTTCTGCTTAACTCAAGTGTGTACAGAACCTCAATTAGTTTTTATGCATGGTATTTGTTGATGCCTTCTCAAACTTGTTATTCATAAAATCTCACTGATACAGCCACTGACAATAGCCAGACTCTGAGAGTGGTGTCTAACCACTGCTGTCCACTCTGCCTGCTTCAGTATCCTCAGATTTTGTTCTGTTTGCCACCATGCCTGAACTGTTCTGTAATTAATTAAAGGGTTAAAATGGAAAGGCAAGGGAAAGAGGTGAAGCTCCAGGACTGAGTGATAGGTTGTGTATTCCCAATAAACACAAAAGACACTTGGCTGTGAGTTATGGACTTCACCGATGAAGATCAGCGATGTGCAGCTGAATAATATTATCTATAACTGATAGTTCATCTTGAAGGTATGGGTAGGTCRTGCAGATCATTATGTTGAGAGAATGTCTGGAACCTGACACAAAGGGGTTTTTGGTATTCCAAGGGGACATGTTTTATGAAAGTTGTTTTGCTGTCTGTGAATAAATAAGACTCCCACATGGAGAGCAAACCATGCAAACAGAGATCACAGAGAAGAACTGCGTGTCCAGTATTCACTGTTCAGAGCTCTGCTGTGCCGTGTCTTTTTCCATCATTAGCTGTAGAAGGTCAGATAACAGAGCAGGAAGTCCTAAATTGTGGCTGCTCTTCATGTGTGCTATAAATCACATTCTTCATGCGTTCTGAAAGGCCTAGGGTTAGACCTTTGCTAGCAATGTAAACATAAATCAAAATTCAGTGGAAGTCAGTGTAAAAGTTTGCACAAATTTCTATAAACCTTGGATCAAAGAAGTATACGCATGTAATGTGCTCTACCCCCAATTTTACAATGCCCCAGCACTACAATTTAACACACTAGGCTATTTCACTATTTAAAAGTAGTGCTAAAACAACAGCATATTTCCATTCTTGTCTGCTGCATTATTATCACGGATTAATAACACATTCATTGTCAAAATAAAAACAACAAAACAATGTTTTGGCAACAGAAAGAGTGACAGAACATAAATAAGTGAAGCAGAAAATGATCAAACCAATGAGTATTTCCTTATAGCAATTTTTTTATGAAGAAACATCAGTATGTCTTACAATTCATGGATTATAATTAAGCATAGCATTAATATTCAGTGCAGTTAAAAAAAAATTGCATTCAGAAGCTGGTACATTAAGAAAAATCACCAAACCTTGTGACACATGTGATGTTTCTGCTATATTTCAAATATATAAAACAAAACTGAAGGCATCTTATTCACTGGGTGCAATTCATAAACCAAAATTGCCTCTGTATTTACAAATATCTAGTTAACTATAATACTAATTGATTCAATGTGATTCATGATAAAAGGCCATCCTTGTAAATGTGGCTTCTAGTTAACATTCTTCCCAGATGTTTCCTTGACAGATTCTGCATTTAAAATGATTAGAATCTAAATTATTGATGTTCTTTCTCATTTCAATTATTATCAGCATTTGTACACTTCTTCTTTTTCTTTTCTTAATATTTGAAGTCAGTTCTAAGGATAATTTCTCCCTGAAAAATTCAATGCCAAATCCAGGTGAAATTGAACTCTCACAGAAGAGCTACTCTCCTTCACTGCTGTAGTTTGCAGTAGCTTATAACTTTCTCTTGTCTAAGTTACCTTTGTACTGACAGTTTTAGTACTTGTGGTTTTTGCTCATATATAATTTGGGGACATAAGTTTGAAGGATATCTACTTAGCCAGTTCAGTTATCCACATATGATTGTAATATATTTTACCTTATTTACTTTTTGGATGCTAGCATGGACATCTATGCACTCTGATGGATGCCCACATGCCCAAATACCAACATATACCAACTCTCAGTGAAATGGAAGTAGTCAAAAATGGATGAAATCTCCAGATGGGCTAAATCAGGGTAGTTAACTGCTGTTAATGCAATTTTGGTGCTCTTTTACTGAGATATGGCTCTGTGTTTGCTTCAGTAAGGAACATGTGACTTTCTGGAGTAGGAGGAAAAAAATTGGGTGGATGTGAAAATAGCACACTTTAACTGTTCCGGTCAGTGTTTCTCAGCATGACTTAAATATACCCTTTCAAATTTTGTTTCGTCTTCCATAGTCTGAAAAGGAATACAATAGGCCCAAAATCTGCTTCCAGAGAGAGAGGATTCACAGAGCCCCTGGAGAGCTGAAGTAGTGATTGTGGCCTATGACCGTGTTGCTCAAGCAGCTTATAACGTACCACTTGGCTGTACAAGAGGAGTTGATCTGCCAGATAATGGCATCTAATAACAAATCATTATATCACACACACACACAGATTTCTTTGCTGTCAAGAAGAAAATGTACAGAATGGGGGAGAAAGCAGTTAATGCTCAAAGTGTAATCAGCTTTCTGTTCACGAATATGAACGACTATGGCGACACCTCATGAGAGAGTCCATAGAGTTTCTTCCAAAATGGGACTTAATCCTTGGATTTTTTTTTTTTTTAGGACGTTTGAAAGTCTTTTGCTAATGATAGGACTAGAGAATACAGCTTAAGCAGTCTCAGCATTAGTGGAACAGACCAGATTTCTGAGTCTGGTGACTTTAAAGAGAATCAGGATGATGAGGGAGGAGGGAGGTGAGGAAGGAGATGAGAAATTTGCAGTCACTTCCCCAAAACGTTTCAGAAGAGTACTCCTTTTTAGCATATATGCTTGAAAAGCTGAAATCATTGTGTGATTAAAGTGCTCCACACTTCACTTTTGTGGGAGGCCTGACTGCCTCCACGACCTTCATTTTTCCGCCAAAGAACTCAGAGAGCCCAGAAAATTAATTTGTCATAGCTCATAAGAACAACTGCTTACTGAAGTAGAACAAATGTCTCCAGGTGTGATGGGAAAATGTATCAGTATCTCTCTAATCGCTGCAGAAGCAGAACTGGTACATCTAAGACGAAACATTAAATACCTTTTTAGGTATTTAAGGTATTTAGGTATTAAGAGTAAATACAGGCCTGTCTTCTGGGGATAGAGACTAGAAAAGATTAGGTTGGCAATCAGGTGAATGTGAGTTCTAAGAACAACACAGGAAACAAAGGTGATTTAGACTGAAGACTGTGTAAACTGAGGGATGTTGAGTGGAAGCGGAGGGGCTTTATTACTGCTGTTTTGAACCATAGTGGGGAAATGGCTTGTAGCACATTGCAGGTGGCCACAATACTTGCAGTTCAAAGGCAGAAACAGTAGTTGTTAGAGAAGACAGCCAGCGTGATCAAATGATTGGAAATTGTCCTGTGGAGTGAAACGTGACAGGAGTAAAATCTATTTCATTTCTCAAAAAGGAGGTTAAAGGAGGCTTGATTGCAACCTAGCAGAAGGTGGAGTCACAGGAGCCAAAGGCTGGAAGCTGAAGTTCAACAAACTCAGAACACAAGCAGGGTGCACATTTCAAAATGCTTATTAGTCTTCAAGATAACTGAGCAATTGTTGAGAAAGATCAAAGGGTCTAAATTCAAGACAGATTTTTTTCCTCTCCTCCCCACCTTCCCCCACCCCCAGGAAGATAGGTTCAGATAAACTCTTTGAACAATTTTATATTCAGGATCAAGCCTAATGTTTGCAACTCTCTTGCAAATACTTCTTCTACCCTATCAATCATCCTGCCTAAGCTGTTGGTTACAGACTGAACCTGTGGCAGGTATGTTTCTTCTGTAGAGTTCTCAACATATCTCTGATTGCTAGTACACTTCTGGGAAGGTCTCTTTCTTTCTCAGCTACATTCTCCATTTCTCCAGTCTTTGCTACTGCTCTGTGCTAGAAATCTCCTGTGTCTGGTGCATTAGTTCTGTGCAGGTACTTGTGTGGTTTTAAGCATGCACAAGTAGCCTGGATCCTCTCCAAACCCTAGGATGCAATGCTATTCCAGCAGGTCACCTTCAATTCTCTGAGTCCACAGGAGCAGCTTTCTATTTCACCAGGGTTACATTGCAATAATGATTGATACAAAAATCAAACTACTGTATTCACCTCTATTTAAAAACTATTTTTGAAAGGACAATAAACATCAAAGAAAAATATCAGAATTATCAGAAGTATAGTTACACCTTCCTAAACTCACACAGAGGAATCCTTAATAAACAATGTTGGTGTGGATGAATATAGACTATATGTGATCCACTGCTGTGTTTTCAAAGTAGCTGCTTCTCTAAGGTGCTGGATGCCTTCTGCTTCAAAATGAAAAAACAAAATGCTGCACAGCATGTGTTCTCCCGCCTCTGTGATACACAGGACTCTGTTTAAAACACATTAGTCAGGTTCCTCCCACTTGTAACTTTAGGCACTAACTAATCCATATCGCCATGAGAGAGAGGAAAGATCATCTTTTGAATGGCTAAAATACCTTAGGCTGTACATAGAATTGGAAGTAGCTGTGCTCTCAATTTTAGATCTTATATGTCTTAAATGAGGAAAGAAGAAGTAAACAATTTGAATTTTAGCATTGCACAATAATACTTCTTTAAGAGGGTATAAAATATCACTAAAATATGATCACAGACCCATTTCTTATTCTTCCTTATTGCTGTTCTCTTAATCTTTCTCTTTTCTCCTTTTTTCTTTTCATTCTATCCTTTTACTTACACTAGATACTTGATCCACATTTGCCTTCTGTGCCATGTAAGAAAATACTTTTCACCATAAAAGCATGTACCGGCAATATTTTCATATTCTGTCACAATCCCACACTCTTATCTTCCCTCTTGGCCGGCTGGGCAAGCCTCACTTTCTACATCAGTTTCTATTTATGTACAAATACTCTGGTGTTGGCCATTGACTACCAGGGAAAAAAATATGACAAAGATATCTATCACTGCTGTGTGTCAGCTTTGGACAGCCTCATCACTGGACCAAACCCAGAGACATGCTGGTGCAAGTGAGAAGAAAAACCAACAGTGAATTCAAGTGAAGGGAAGGATGATGTGGAAACGAAGAGTGATATTTCTACACATGCTCTTTCAGTCATAATGCTRTATTAACAGAAGGTTTGCACTTAATGATCATTAATCATGGGCTGATCTCCATACAAATTATAGTAAGGGTGAATCTGATCTGTCACTGAATACTTCATGAGCTCTTCTGTATAAACCAACCCTAAAAGCGCATTCAGGTTACTTAAACTCCTATATGATTTTTTTTAAAGAAAATCTACACTGCTAGCATCTCTACATACGTTTGGCACTTCAGCAGTGTCCATGCATGGATCAGTTCTGATCCAGTTTAAGATAAAAAAGGCTTCTGCTTTGAAAAATTACAGAGGTTTTGATATCGTCAGGGCAGCATTGTTATAAGGGATTCCATCAGACGGGATACAGCTGGTGCATTCTCCCCTACCRTCATCAACTTAACAGGAGGATTTTCAGTAAGGTTGCTATGCTATAAACCTGAAGAGTAAAGCAAGGACACTTGTCATAACTGACTGACAGCAGCAGTGGGAGGCATATATCATCATCGATTGAGTGCTGTATATGTGTGATAATGGGTTTGTTAAAAATTGATGTATATATTATTACAATGTAGCTAAAACCCTGATCATGTAGCTTTAATACATACCCTTACGGTCTGAAAAGAACAAGACTGTTCCATGACTAAATTTTGCTGAAGGAGAAAATTTTACAGAAGTTGACTGAAAGTCTGGAAGATTGATGAATATGCAGGTAGTCTGAAGGCTATTTTTCTCTTTCCGATGTTTTGGCTGGAATCTAATTCCAGACCCCTGTCCAAGTGCTGTCTGTGGCTCTCTCACACTTCTTTATTGTCAAGTCAATCCCAAGAATTTTATTAATATTTTTCCTGAGTCATGTGGATGAGTTCAGATCAGGCTTCACTGGCCTTCCACTCATCTCTTCTTGAGGGATTTCAGCCATTTCTTCCCCAGATTTTCTGCTGCAAGAGCTGTTTGTTCTTTCCTAAATCAAATCCTCAGGAAGGAGATCTGGGCCTTTCTCTCCTGCAATAGCATCTATGACCACATCTGTATGAGCAGACTAAGAAGAATTGAAGCATAGGACGAAGTACTCTCCCTTGACTGTCCATGCTGTTGGATGTTTGGTAAAGCTGTAGGAACAGTTTTGGGCTGAGTCAGAAAGTATGGTTGGAAGCCAAAGGCTGTCTGCTTGCATATGGTTTCTCAGTTATGGAGTGAAAGAGCAGTTTTTGCAATGCCCCCAAGTTGTGCTACACTGTTTAGTCTCAGTCTGAAATACTTTCCTCACAATTTTCATCTCACTCATTCATACCAGGTGGCATGCCCCTGCAGATATGGATTTGAAGGTAATGGTGGATGAAAAAGCGGATATGACCTAGCAATGTGCTCTTGCAACCCAGAAAACCAACTGCATCCTAGGCTGYACCGAAAGAAGCATTGTCAGAAGGTCAAGGGAGTTGATTTGACAATCCAAAGCTGTGAGGAGTGGCAGGTCTGCCAGAGTGCTGTAAAGCCATTTAGAAGGACCTCGACAGGTTGGAGACATGGGCAGAGGACTGTCTGAAATTCAAGGCAAGTGTAGGGTCCTGCACCTGGAGAGGAATAACCCCGTGTAAGGGGACTGACTTGCTGGGAAGCAGCTTTGAAGAGAAGGATCTGGGGCCCTGATGGACAACCAGTTGTCTGTGAGCCAGCAGTGCACTTGTGGCCAAGAAGGCCAATGATATCCTGGAGATCATGAGGAAGAACATTGTCAGCAAGTCGAGGGAGGTGATCCTGCCCTTTGGCTCAGCCCTAGTGAAGCCACATCTGGAGTAATGTCCAGTTCTAGGCTCCTCAGTGCAAGAAAGACATGTTGCTCCTGAAGTGGGTTCAGCAGAAGGTGACAAAAATGGTGAGGAGATTGGAGCATCTCTCTTAGAGGAAAGGCTGAGGGAGTCGGGACTGTTCAGACTCAAGAAGAGATGACTGAGAGGGGCCCTCATAAATGTATATAAGTATCTGAAGGCAGGGTGTCAAGAGGATGCAGCCAAGCTCTTCTCAGTGATGCCAAGCAATGGGACAAGAGACAATGGGCAGAAACTGATGCACAGGAAGTCCCACCCGAACATGAGGAAGAACTTCTTTGGTGTGCATTGGAACAGATTACCCCAGAGAGGTTGTGGAGTCTCCCTCACTGGAGATACTCAAGAAGCCTCTGGATGCAATTCTGTGCCAGGTGCTCTAGGATGACCCTGCTTGAGCAGGGAGATTGGACCAAATGATCCACTGTGGTCCCTCCCAACCTGACCCATTCTCTGACTCTGTGATTCTGTGATTCTGTGGTTCTCTTTCCCCACCTGGAATACTGTGTCCAGCTCTAGGCTTATCAGCCCATGAAAGACATGGACCTGTTGGAGCAGGTCTAGAGGACGGCCACAAAGATCATTAGAGGGATGGAACACCTCTTCTATGAAGACAGGCTGAATAAGTTGGAGTTGTTCTGCCTGGAGAAAAGAAGGTTCTGGGGAGACCTAAGAGCACTTTCCAGTAGGTAAAGGGGACCTACAAGAAAAATAGGGAGGAACATCTTTACGAGGACAACAATTTTAAATTGAAAGAGAGTAGATTTAGATTAGATATAAGGAACAAATTCTTTACTGGTAGGGTGGTTACGCACTGGAACAAGTTTCCCAGGGAAGTGGCTTCCCTATCCCTGGAATTGTTCAAGGACACATTGGATGAGGCTATGAGCAACCTGGTCTAGTGGGAGGTGTCTCTGGCCATGCAACAGAGTTGGAACTAGATGATCTCTAAGGTCTTTTTGAACCCAAACCATTCCATGATTCTACAATTCTATGGTAATATTAAAAATACAATGGCATTGCTGGCAGTTTAAAGACAGCATTTCAGAAAGCACAATGACTGGTACAGTGTATATAAATATGTATTTATGTGTTTATACCATTTATTTTGTATGTGTTGTATATTATGTGTTTAGATTTTCATTTTAATACCATTCATCTGTTCATGCTTTTGTTTACATTTAATTTTTTTATCAAATAAGGAACTGAAACAGAACATCTAGAAGTATTTAAGTAAAATAAAAACTTCTGAACTCTACCAAATTAAAATGTTTGGATTCTACAAGCATGCTTTCAGACTATTTTCGTTTCAGAGCAGAAGTCATATTTTTAGTGTCTTGTTCTTATTATGAATCACATTTTCCTCCTGCAATTGTCAGCATTTGCAAAAGAAACAGCAATTTCAGTTTCTGGCTAGCTGTGCACAATGAATTTATCAGCTCCTCTGGTTTGCAGAACCTGCTGTGTCATGAACTTGAATGAATGATAACTACTCCATTTGGACACATCTCCTATTCAGGATTTTCTTCAGAACAGCAATGATCTTTGGTATATTTGAACAGTGATACAAGATGAAAGGAAAATCCAGACTTTTGGAAGAAAAGAGAGACTCTCAGGAACTCTTTGTCAAAACCCATTACCATGACCTTTCCCCTGTCAAGACAATCCTGCTATGAAAGGCTTTTAGAGTTGCCCATTAGTGCAGAGATTTGCTATCCCTTGTGCTGTTTGGGATAATAGCTGAAATAAAGACATGTGAGTATACTTGTCATGTGTACAGACACCATCTGGAATTTGCTTTAATCATTCCATTGCAGGCCTCTTCTTGAATGTGTAGATTGAAAACTTGTGTAAGACCAGAGAATGCCCAGGAAACATAGATGACCCTTTAACTTCTTCTTGTAAAAAAAAGGAAAATAAAATCTTCTTGTAAATTAGCCATCCAACCAATTTGGTTTTTTCCCAGCTGGAGGGGGAAAAGGCTTAAGGAGTAAAATAAACCAAAACTGTCCTTTTTAAATAGTGCATACTGGGAACTAATTATGAATTAATATTCATAAAGAAAATTACAGGCTTTGGATGCCAAGTTTCAGATCTTCAACATTCAGCAGTCAGAAGTCCTCCCATAAGCCAGTGCACACTCAAGTACAACAACCTGAACTTCTGCCTCCAGAAATGCAACTTCTACATATTCTGTTAAACAGGCTGTACACACCAATGTAAAAACTGGCACTCATTTAAAACTAGAACAAGAATATAATAACACCAAAAACCTTTCTTTCGAGGATTGTACCTTCAGTGAAAATGAATGCACACTCTATTCATTACAAGTGGTATCTGTAAGAATTCTGTGCCCAGAATTCGTAGAGATCGATAAGGAATGGTTCACTGCCACATAATTTCAAAACAGTATGCTGATATTTAGGGTAGAAGCCTGGTCTTGGTGCAGTCAGTGAAGTTTTGACAAAATCAGGAAAGAATTCAACATTTCATGCTTTGCAAGTTTTTCAGAAGTATGTATATTCTTACAACCTCAGTGTCCTGTTCTGTCAAAATACCTGTGACCTTCCACCATTTTCATTCTACTTACTGGGTAGCAACAGGACAGATTATTAAAACAGTTGATAATAACAAGTTTTAAGACCATTTGTATTAATTTTTCTACATCCAACTCTTCTCTGCCCCCGCTTTTTGAGTGACAGCTGCCTGATTCTCACTCATATTGAGGTTTTTTGATTCTCATTCATAATGAGGTTTTTTGCAGTGCACCAGAAGAGGGAGACGAATTAGAATGCTCTGAAGCCCGAGAAGAAAAGGATGAACTTATGAATTATGAAGCAAAAATAGGAAGAGTAAAGGAGAAGCTGCTGAAGAGAAACATGGCAGAAACATGGTAGAATACTGAAATGAGGACTAAGAAGAATTTACATCTATGATCATCACAGTTCCTCTTTCCAGACACAGCTTCATAAACCTTATCTGTTCATAGGGGATTCTTCAAATAAGCTGCTTTAAAACAGAGGTGTCCCTACCTTAGTACTGTAAATTAGCTTTTAGTCTTATTTGTGTGGCCTGTGAAGCAATGATTGAGCTTGCAATAAGTAAAAGTCATTTACAAGGAGTCTACAAGCGTACTGGTTCCTATGTTGGTTCCACGAGCAGGAAAACCATGTAAAAAGTGGGAAAAGAATATAGCAAAACTCCTGCACTTTACAGGGCCACCAACTCAGAGGAAGAAACAGAAGAAGTAAATCAGACAAGAAAGCCAAACTCTTCCATAAAGACAAGAAGAAGGAAAGTTACTGGCCAGCTGCCAAAGTGAAAGCTATCCCACTTGCACTAGGGTCATGTGTCATGTTCACACCTGCCTGTCAGTGCTACAGGAGAAACAGAGACACTAGATGAAACGTAAGAGGACAGGAGGTCTCTGTTCCTTAGACTGCTGACTCGTGTGGTGAGAGAGATAGCACACACCAATTTGTCTTCTGGGCCAGAAAACTCACCATCCCAAAATATGCTCCCAACCCAGCTGGTGAAAAAAAACCAGAAGGACCTGATGCTGGGGTGGGGGGGGGAAGTTTTGGGAAATCTAAACACTGTTGAAGTCCAAGACATAATAGTTCCTGACAAATGCCAAATGAGAAGCAGAATGCAGTTCTTGTTAGCGGGAGGTCATGTCTCACTATCCATCTCCTAAATTTCTCTATTCATGCATTCTTATAATCACCTGCATTAGTGTGTTGCTGATTGTGACTAATATTATGATTACAAAAGAAACAAATAAAAAGGTAACACTTCCAAATCCACAGCACGTTGTACTACTGCAGAAATTTCAGTGCTTCGAAACTCCCCAGAGTTATGCTAGTGCTGAAAACCTGTCTACCTATTGTGTGTTTCATAAATTCAAAAGCATACACTGGATGATGTATTTCTGTTGCAAAACAAAATGAAAAGGGGCAGGAATTGGAGAGCAGTTTGAGTTTGGTGGAGGAGACTGAGTGCAAAAAAAAGCCTGTGGAATCAATGATGAAGTTGAGTGTCTTAAACACTCATTTGCAGTCATTCATCTCTGGCAGAAGATGTGAGCTATTATTCTTGGTGTCAGGAGTAAACCAAAATGCCGGGTCTGTATGCATCTTACAGGAGCAGAATGTATGTGCTGGTGAGCACCTCCTTGCCTCTGCACAAATCCTGTTCCTAAACCATGTTGCTCAGGATGAATAAAGAATAACACAAATTCTCCACAATTATTTGTATTTTAGTTGAATCCAAGACACAGATTTTATGGGTTTGGTTGGGATTTTTTGGTGTTTTTTTTTCGTTTGCTTGTTGTTGTTGTTTGTGGTTGTTTTTTGTTGGGTTTAATTCCAGAGAGAGTGCTTTGGTGGGCTTGTACTTAATATTTTTCTGTTAATTTTTTTTAAGGAATAAAAATAAATTGTTTGCTTTTTTCCCATCAAAAACTCTACCACACTACACCTTTCATTTTGGGAACTCTGTTTTTTGGTTTCTTTCCAACCAAAGAATGTAATGTACATTCTTGTACATTAAATGTACGCTTAAGTGTCTTTCAAGAAAGTTGCCATAATAATGACAAAAGTTTCTAATTCCTCTAAAAGTTATTTTCCCTAAGGAAAAAAAATCACTAGTCAGTTTTCAGTCAGTTTTTCTGGAATGAAGATAACTTCTTATCAGCAGTGAAGCTCCTTGGCTTTATTCTAGGCTTCTGTTACTTGAACCAGTCACCATTCTTTCCTGTTTGCATAGGGATAAAGATGTTTTGTTGCTTCAGACAACTGTTTTTATGAGCTTCAAATAAAGTGTTGATAAAAGAAAGTAGATTATTGTTGTTATTGACTCAAAATAAGCATTTAGACTTTTAAACCTGAAATACTGATTGAACCATATGCTTGACTCCTGTTCAAAACACTGTATTCCTTTTCTTTCAAATGTATTATGAATGGTTATGCTGCAGATATAATATTGTTTATATTCTCTTTCATGCATTGTTCATATAAAAAAAAAATCTGTTTTTTTTTCCTGCTAGTTGGAATATCAGGAATCACTAGAAATAGTAGCCCTGTATATGTGTCCATTATTGAGGCTGCAATGACTGATTCGAACTGGATGAAGGATCCAGGTAATCCTGTTTCAGCACTGCTATGACTGTGCTGACCCACACGGTAAGTGAATGTCTGCAAAGGAAGTAGGAAGACAGAACTTTAAATATCTCTGCCATGCATTAAAATATTTCTGTTATGTGCATCATTCTACACAAGAAAACACTGAATAGGACATCTCTATCTGGTTAACTTCCATGTTTTCTTGCTATCACCACCTCTAAGATCTTTATTGCATGAAAAGAAATGTGCCATTGTTCAACAAGAAAAAAATTATGTCTGTAGAAGACAAAGACCTTCATACGTCCATGACAGTTGAAGCCAGACCAGCCATTACACTGTTTTCACATTTAATCATAATAATTTTATTTTCTGACATTCATTCACATAAGACCATTTCCATTTTCTCCATCCCAAAGCCAAATCATCTGCTTTCCAAAGGGAAACAGAGTCGTCTGACTTCAAAAGATACTCAGGTATCTGACTGATGAGGGCCATTTAAGAACTTAGAAAAAAAGATGATTAACTCAGGAATGAGAATTTGATTGTATGGATGAGACTTAAAAATCCACATTTGTCCACATGGGACAACTTTTATCTATCTGATATAGAAATGATCCTCTTTTAGCTGCTCAAAGAGGTCTTGGAGTCAAAATGGCAGAATATTTTCCTCATGAAATTCAATAGAGGAAAAAATAACAAAAATACATGGGGGATAATTGTGCTTTTCATAGTCACCTCCAAAAGCTGTTATAACTCGTGTTGAGATTTACTTCCAGATAGGTTTATACACACTTTGAAGGAGATCCTTGTCTGGTGTAAACTGTTTGAGCTCCATTGACTTTGATAGCATTAGAGCAGCCTACAGTAGCTGCTGATACGTTAGAGTATTCATGAGCTTGCCTTTTCATGTGTGTACAGATATGAAGGGTTTTATTTGATCGGATTTATGTAAAAGTATTTTCCTGTGGAGCAGAGGGTTAGTGACACATCATGCAATGATAGGATACCTAGTATTTTAGGTTTCAGACTGTATCTTGTGCAAGTGTCTATCAAATGAAAAGAGTAATGTATTAAACAACATTTTAATAAAACAAATTTCTTGTGGTGCAAAATGAAGGTAAAATAATGTATGGTAGCTCTTTGAGAAGTTACCCACTTTTTATTGAGGACTGTCTCTTTGTAGCTATAGGTATAAAGCATTTATCATTTGTTATCTCAGACAGTCTGCCAACAATCCTTGCTTTAGAAATGTATTTCATCACAGAACTGTCCAGCTAAATGGATGGCATTTCTCAATGCTAAATTTATGGCTCAATTAAAGTCAATCTTACCCTATCAGCTTCCTTGTGTGTGTACAATTAATAAAAATAAAATGGAAACATATCATTTTTCATGTCATGGTTTTCAAAACAGAAAAAGTTTAAATCAATGCCCTCTTTACAGGTAATGGAATTTAGCATATGTCTGTAGGCTGTGCTACTTTCACCTGAGCTGATAAAATGCAGGCATTGCTTTTCTTCCCTGCAAATGAGTAATTTATTCATGTTTTGTAGGCTTAGGGCTGACATCCACACGAAAGATCGCACAAATTAAAGATTTAGGAGGGGTGTTATTGGGAGCTTCTTTGTTTTACCCTCCAAAACATGCTCATGAAGGCTTTTCAAAACCTACAGAACTCTGCTTGTTGTCACTGTGCTTTATATGAGGCACAAAAATATTCAGGACATGACAGGGACCAAGCAAACAGCAGAGTCCCTGCTCTGTCTCAGTGCTAAAGGATGGAGGGGTCCAGGCATTGCCTGAGGACAGCCCAGGTACCAAATTGACCACAGACAGCACATTCTCAGGATTCAGGACTCAAAAATATTTTTAAATTATTTTCTTTCTTG
Source organism: Amblyornis subalaris (assembly GCA_018881555.1). Taxonomy (NCBI): domain Eukaryota; kingdom Metazoa; phylum Chordata; class Aves; order Passeriformes; family Ptilonorhynchidae; genus Amblyornis; species Amblyornis subalaris. The sequence goes on from JACAXG010000104.1 coordinate 1,100,702, forward strand.
TAAATAAAAAATACCATTGTACCATGTATGTTATCAGAACATGGATTAGGTATAATTATATTTTGCAAGTGTTTTCATTAAAGTTTAGGGAAAAGCCATCACAAAGTTTATAACCTCGGTGCTCCAGTTAATGACTCAGGGGCCTTTAGCCCTTCTATTTTTGTACAGATATGTGTCATGGAAAAAATGTGCAGTTGTAAATAAATCCTATCATCACATTTAGCAACATTTTAAAAAAAACTGAATATGCAAGGATTATAAAGGATCTATCGAGGATATTGTTATGTCTGATCATTCTGTGGACCAGTAAATATCTGGGCTGCACAGCAAAACATTTTTCTTTACTTCTTTTCTCTTTTCTTTTCTTTTCTTTTCTTTTCTTTTCTTTTCTTTTCTTTTCTTTTCTTTTCTTTTCTTTTCTTTTCTTTTCTTTTCTTTTCTTTTNTCTTTTCTTTTCTTTTCTTTTCTTTTCTTTTCTTTTCTTTTCTTTTCTTTTCTTTTCTTTTCTTTTCTTTTCTTTTCTTTTCTTTTCTTTTTTCTTTTCTTTTCTCTTATTTTCTCTTCTTTTCTCTTCTCTTCTTTTCTCTTCTTTTCTCTTCTTCTTTTTTTCTTTTTTTTTTTTTTCCTAAGGACAGTGGTGTGTCAGTTTACCTTGGCAACATTCCACATTATTCAGTAATAGATGTCACCTCAAAACTTCACCACAAGCTCATCTCCAGATATGGTTGCTACTAATCTATACAGTTCTACAGAGCTGGCAACAATAGGAGGAACTATTTATAATTATTGATAAGACTTTTTACCATTCAGCCAATTGATTTTGTATTTGTGCCTGCTGCTTTGTTTAACATGGTTTTTTCAATGAAATGTTAATGTGCTCCAGTAAAACTCTGACACTCATAAGCCATAGATGAGGTCATTGAACACACAGTCCAACATGCAGCATGTATGCCAGAGTAGAATAACTTAATTAAATCCTTCCTCTGAGGATTAAGAGGGTTATTCCAACAGGCTTTTACAAGCCTGGATGTGCTTGCATAGCAGAGAGGAGAGTGGTGCAGAGAAAAGGAGGCAGCAGAACAGCTCAAGGCAGCATTGGTAACAGTGCAATGCCCCTGACTGAGCTGGCTGGGAGACAGCCAGGATCTGCAGGCTGGATCACTACAGGCTGTGACCAAGGGCTGGCTCAGAGTGACCCTCGCATCTGAGCTGGGAACAATGGGGGCTGGAGGGGTGACTGTGTGGGAGAAGACTCAGGGCTGCCAATGCTGGAGCAGGGACACCAGCAAAGAGACTGCAGACATGGGTGACCGTGCTGCGGCTGGGATACCCCAAAACAAAGAGCAGCAGAGGAAAATCAGAAAGAAGCAGATACCAGCAGAAAAAAAACCCCAATGCGCATGGAGTAACCGACAGAAACTACCATGCCCACAAGCACAAACCTCCTGTGCCTCACAGGCAAAGCTGTGCCTCACAGAGACAAGAGTGAGTACAACCTGTGGTGAAAAGAGGGGAGATTGAGAATAGGAGGTGAAATGGGAAGTGCTCTAAGTGTTTATGTTCTTTTTTTTTTTCTTGTCTCAATACCCAAATAAATGATCAGAAGTTTGTGTTGTCAATATATGAAATTACTAAAACAAAAAATTCAACCATAACAGCACTCTGAGAGCTGCTCACTTTTCTCACTACTTAGCTCAGACTTCGTGATTGTACTGGGTTTACACGGCCAGGTTTTGGCAACGGGGTAACTATAGGGGTGGCTTCTGTGAGAAGCCATCAGAAGCTTCTTTCATGTCCGACAGAGCAAATGCCAGCTGGCTCCAAGATGGACCTGCCACTGGCCAAGGCCAAGCTCATCAATGACAGTGTTGGCACCTTTGGGATAACAAATTTAACAAGTAGGAAAGTTGCTGTGCAGCAGCAGCAGCAGCCAGAGAGAGGAGTAAGAATATGTGAAAGCAACAGCCCTGCAGACACCAGGGCCAGTGAAGAGGGAGGGGGAGGAGGTGCTCCAGGCACCAGAGCAGAGATTCCCATGCAACCCATGGTTCAGACCATGCTGAGGGAGGCTGTCTCCCTGCAGCCCAAGGAAGTCCATGGTGGAGCAGAGATGCACCTGCAGCCTGTGGAGGGCCCCAAGCTGGAGCTGGTGGAAGCCTGAAGGAGGCTGTGACCTCGTGGGAAGCCCACGCTGGAACAGGCTCCTGATGGGATCTGTGGCCCTGTGGAGAGAGGAGCCCACACTGGAGCAGGTTTGCTGTCAGGATTTGTGGCYCCACAGGGGACACACACTGGAGCAAGCTGTTCCTGAAACACTGCACCCCTTGGAAAGGAACCCACGTTGGAGCAGTTTGTGAAGAACTGCAGCTGCTGGGAAGGACTCAGGTTGGAGGACTGTCTCCCACGGGAAGAACCCCACACTGGAGCAGAAGAGTGTGAGGAGTCCTCCCTCTGAGAAGGAAGGAGTGGCAGAGGTAACATAATGAACTGACCATAGGCCCCATTTCCTGTCTCCCTGCACCTCTTGGCAGGAGTAGGTAGAGAATGGTGGATAAAGTTAAGCCTGGAAAAAAGAGAGAGGTGAGAGGAAAACATTTTTAAGATTTAGGTTTACTTCTCATTGTCCTACTCTGATATGATTGGTAATAAATTAAACTAGATTACCTAAGTCAAGTCTGTTTTCCATTAAAGCAACTGGTGAGTGATCTCTCCCTGCCCTTATCCTGACCAAAAAGTCTTTTGTTGTATTTTCTTTCCCTTGTCCAGCTGAGGAGGGGAATGACAGAGCAGCTTTAGTGAGCACTTGGGTCAACCCTCCACAATGATCAAAATATTCTTTTATTTCTCTAAAATATTCGTAAAATCTTTCTCTTGTAGCCGTCCATTTAATCACAGTCTCATGTCTCTTGCTCCTACCATGATGTTTTATGCATTGTTTTTTTTCCCATAACCTTTCTTCCTTTCCCATCACCCATTGGAACCTTTCTTCTCACCTCCAGGTTACTTCTGAGGCCCAGACATCTACTCTGGCTGCTCAGCATCAGCCAGGCTTCTCTCACTGTGGGCCCGACCTCACTTAGTCTTTTTGTTTCTTCCACCTACCACGACCAGCCTTTGGCTTCAAATATCCTCCCAGTCATACATTGGTCTGGTAGTAGGAAAAAACTTCGGCACAGGTAAAGGCATATGTAAATAAACTAGGTGATGAATGGATTGAAGGCAGGCCCTCAAATGCAAACTTGATGTCGGCCATGGTAAGAGGTTTAAAACTGATCAGTTCATTAATCTCTGAGTGCAATGACAGATAAGAATGGCTCTGAAGTAGCCAGTTGTAAGTTGGTTCCAGTACAATTTGTACCAACAAACCTAGAAACAAACACAGAATCATTGCTGTTGAAAGTTTCTGTACAACAAACAGCTAGGAGGAATTGAAAAAAAAAAATAATTGGTTAAGTGATTGGTAAATACACTGATGTATTTCCAAGTAGTTAAATATATAAAAAAGATAGATGCATAAAGAGGAACAGTTGGCCAGTTCTGGGAAGCAGAGGTGCTGTAAAAATTTTTAGATCGTCTAAATCTAATCAGAGGAATATGATTTTTGGGTAGTTTGATGACCCTGAACACCCTACTAAGGAAGTAGCTCATGTAAAACACATTAAACACAGAAAGAAGACAGCTGAAAGGATTAATGCTTTTCTTCCATGTGTAAACAGAAGAATATTAATCGAGAATGGAAAGGTCACATTACTCTCTAAGTGCACTGAAGGGATTGCCTGTTCTGAAACTTAATGAATCTCGGAATATATAAATCTGAATGTTTTTCCTTCTCTAGTTGTGTTACAGAAAATCTGCATAGATTGCATATTGCTGTTCCTCTAGGTCCTATCAATCCTTTCTTTTCTCTACATCAGTGCTATCAGTCCTCATGTTATTGCCTGGCAATGAGCATGCAGAGCTATGTCTGATCTCTGTGCATTGAAGTGAGAGAACAATCACAGTCGTGCTTGGATTGGTAGTTAAGACAGTAATTTGTTTCTTGTGTTTATTTATTTGAAATTACTGAAATTATGTGATAATAGATTTTAAGCTGACCACAACAAAACCAAGCTGATCTATATCACAATGGAGATCAACGTTTATCATTTTCATTATTGGCAGAATGAAGACCTACAAGGGGGCTAATTTGTTTTATTCAGTGCCAATGAGGATAATTTCTTTCCACTACTTGTTATCAGGATTTGCAGAATCATATTGTTCATCAAGCTGTCTTTGTAGGGATCATCGTTTATTTACAGTGTCAAGGGATACTTGGAGATAAAATTTCAGCTCTTGACAACTGATTTGTGCATAAAGCAGCATGTACTACATTTTTGTGTTCAAAACCCCACCCGATGTCTTGGTAATAGCATGTTAGTACAAAAAAGGCCCTGTTCGCAATTCCACCTGTACAGATATGAGTGTGCAGACTTATTATCTGTAGACCTCAAGTTGGTCCTCAGATTCTGGGAACATACTTGACAAATGAGTACACTTTCCTAGGAAAAAACTCTCTCTTCTCGGAGAGTAATACTTTTCTTATTTTTTGATCTCACCTTGGGGACAATACATTGTTAAAATTAATTCAATTCAAGAAATCCTGCATTGCAATTTTACCCCTACTTTGGGGTAAAACTTAAAAAAAGCTTCTGCAGTGTCTCAAGTTTCTATTGAGATCACACTGGTAGGCACCTATGCCACTCAAGGGATAAAAGTGGTCCGTATTCATCTTCATTCAGAAGTGGAGTCAATTCATTTACCTATCCATAAATATAGAAATGAAAAGGACAGTCTTCCAACTGGAAGGTAAAGGCATGTTTCTAGTCAGATCTAAAATACTTCTGCACATCCCACTTCTCTTAGTGCAGAGTTATCACTAGAATAAGATGTTGAACTTTATAATATCAGCAGTATTTTGCATTCTAAGTGTTGGCCTGGAATGGAGACCTGGAAGCATCTCAAGATATAAAGAACTGCAGACTCTTACACTGACAGGAGAAGCAAAGACAGACAAAGGGAGCAGAGACAAAAGTCCCTGCACTTCTAGAGGGGAATGTAATATCAATGGAGATGATGTAGATAACCGTGCTAAGACCCTGAAGATTTAGAAGTTTGAACAATACTTCAAAGACTCAGCTTTCTCTGTATCTTTGTGAGAACCTCCATGTAAATGTCTCATCCTTGAAGGTGACCTGGATTCTACCTTTGTGCTTCAATTGTCATTATAATTCCAAATCACAAAATATTTTTAACAAAACTACTGTGTGTAAATACACGTTTGCAAACAAAAACCAGCTTGAGCAACTCCTGTCACTAGTCACGTATCAAGGAAATAATGGCAAGTCCCTTTTTAATTCTCAGCATTCTACCAAGAGTGACATTGAGAAATGCTTTTTTAAATGTCACCTCCTAATTTCTCAGTCTTGTAAAATACTGCTCCGTAGCAATAGTATAATGTACTTTAGCATTCCATAAGTAATCCTACTGTTTTAATAACAACACCAAGATAAACAAGAAAATCCCTGCCTCAGACTCTAACTGATTCCTGCAACTGGTAAAAAAACCCACAAATCCATGCATCTTGTCATCATTCTCTTTGCGACAGGGAGAGTGGTGGTTAATGATTCCAAATATCAAATTATAAATCCAGTACAAGAGTATCCTTATTTCTGTACGTAAACAAAACCCATTATTGGTTCATTTTAGTGATGTTTAAAAATAGTCTACCATGTTTTTCTAAGACTTACAGTGATTAAAACTGTCGCACCTGACATGGGGATGAAAATTTATGCTAACTTAGGAGACAAGAAAAATTTGTGTGTGTCCTCACATTAGGAGTGAGCAGTATTTATTCAAGTATGCCCTGTGATGCCTTCTCCCACAGAGATCCACCACACAATACAGTTAAGCTAATTAGGGAGAATTCATTGTCTTCCTTTAATTGGTTAGTTGTTGTTAACTCACTAAATCAAATACTTGTTTATTTTCCTTTTGTTTCTCTCTCTTTCTTTCTCTCTCTCTCTCTTTCTCTCTCCTTTTCTCTCTTCCTCTCTTTCTCTCTTTCTGTCTTGTTTTTTGGTTTTTTTTTTTGTTATGACTCTCTGAGGAGCTAATTAATCCATTGTCATCAAGCAGGAAGATATCTGAATGTTCCAAGATTTTTTCTGGAGATGGCCAAAGTAACAGGTTTGAACAGTAACAGGACAGCTCTAGCAAACATTTGCCAGTGAATTTATAAAGTTTATGCATGGCTGCATGAACATGTGTTTATGGGTTATTTCTATAATAACTGTGGTGGTGAATATATCTGCATTTAAATGAAGATAAACATTTTCACAGGCAGCTAATGTCACCTGGGTAAATAAAAGAGATTACCCACAAAAACTACTATGGAACACTGGATTGCTCTGTACTGCATTTTTTGGTTTGTGTAGTCTTGTGGCTGTATTTAATTCTGACAGTTAAGAAAATACATAGTTTAATGGATAATATCCTGTACTTTCAAAATGAAATTTAAAAAAAAAAGAGAGAAAAGAAAAGGCATAATTTCTAACACAGGTTTCAACATCAAAGCATTTTTTATTTATACGAAGATGCAAAATAACTGCCTTTTGAAGGTCTTGGTAATTGGATGTCTCCAGTCTCTCCAGTCTCACAAGATTTCTCTTGTTTATCAGCTCTTCTCAAGTAAAATTACCTTATATGTGGACTTTTCTTGTTATTTCTACCTTCCCACATGGTATTCTGAATCATTTCCTGGTCTTTCCTCCACCACTTCTTTCTCCCCAACCCAAAATTTCTGGTTTGATCTGCACTCCTTCTTTCCTGTTCATACCTCACATAGCTCCATTGCTCTTTCTCTTTGCCCTGTCACCAGATGCTTGTTATTTTCTTCTCTGAACTCTTTCTATCCCCCTTTTCGAGATTCTTATAATCATGTATTTTCCCTTTTACATCCTCTTCTGCAAGTACTGATCTCTGATTTTACTGGACGCTGGGAGTATACAACCTGTTTATAGCCAAAGCAACCAACACCAACACATGCTTCTTTCTCCACAGCAGTCCCAGTGGCATCTCAAGGATGGTCTTCCGTCACCTATGGAAATAGGATTTATTCTACTGAACTCGTTTAGGTGTCCTTTTAATGGCCTGGAAATACAACACAGTCCTTCTGGGTCAGTGTGTTTGCCAGGAATGTTTCTCAATGAAAACTCTCATAATATAATTTTGTCCTGGTGGAATGTCCTTCTTAAATTCTGATCAACAAAAATCCTATCAGACAAGAGCTCTCCACAAGTTAAAACCTGCAACAGGACCTTGGGTGAAATTCTAAGGAGAGGTCAATAGCTTTCAGTTGAAAAGCTTGAGTTTAAACAATAATTGGCAGTCTCTCCTCTCTGTGGGGAAAAAAAAAGAGAGAGAGAGAGAGAGAGGCAGAGAGAATGATCTATAAAATATTTAAATCTCTACCTTGTAAGATTCAGCTAATCTTGTCTTGGGCACAAAAGCACATAGCAGAGGTACACTCCCTGGTAGGCCTCTCACCCAGTAATTATACTTTCCCCTACATTTTATGAGTTCTTTATTTCTTCAAAAGTAGGTCAGACTGCAATAGTGAATGCAGGAAAGTTGTCTGTCAGAAACTGAACATTTGCACCCATTAGAATTGCGAATGTTCAGTGCCTTATTAGGATCTAGTGGTGTTCACCAGGGCTGCTAAGGCTGTCTTCAGTTGGAACAGGCCTTTGGAAATGGGGGCTTAAACCTTCAGTTCAAATGATCTCTCAACACTGAGAACAATTGTATCAAGTCAAAAGATAACTCTTCGCTTTGACCCTGCCATTCTCTAGGAAATGCTGATTTATCCTGCTGTACTGTTATCTGTCTACACGAGCTAATTACTTGTATGTCAAAATCCCCTGGAAGACTGTGTTAGAGTGCTGTTGAGGGTCTGACTTGATCTCTACACACAAGTAAAGCCCTGTCTGGTTTTGTATTACCTCACTTGACTGAAGAATCAGACAGTAATTGCAAGTTAAGCAATCAATTTTGAAAGATTTCTGAAATTCTGAAGATAAATAGGATGACTTGAGAAACAAAATGCAGGTTTAACTCTGAATTTTCCCAGGTTTTGTGGTTATAAATGAAACCTTTCATTATTTTAACTCTTTGGGGTATGTTATTTTCTTGGTCTTTCAAATCTCTCTCCTTAAGTTTTCTATTGTTCTTACAATCATATAAAACCCGTTGTTGTTATATAAGATTATGGTTAACAGTGAGATCTATTGATTCTTCAACACATTAGTGAACTTATTTAGACCCAACCATATTTTTCACACTGTGCTGAAGAATTCATTCAGAATCTATGCCTGCACTGGTCTTGTAAAATACTCTTGGCATTACTGATGAGGTGTCTTCACATGTTACCACAAACCACATTTTTCCGACGTGCAGAGTACCTATGGTCTAAAGAAGTCCATAGATGCTGCAAGACCTCACCAGCTCTGCAAATCATCAGTGTATTGAAAAGTACTGAATTCAAAATAAACACACAGGTATTTGAAAATTAAAATCTGAGTTTCAGTCTCTGATGGCATGAAACAACATAAAAAAAGTAAAGAGGGATTGTCACCTATTACTTCCAACTCTTTACATTTAGGTATTACAGGCATTGAATGAAGTCAATGGGAAAAGAGCTCAAATGAAGCAAAAAGTTCTTTAAATATGGGTACTTAATCCAGGAAGCTTCTTGAAAGAGTTTGTTGCAGATTCCAAAGGTTTGCATGATTTCAAGGGGAAAATATACATGGAGCAGAAACCCATCAAGGGATATGGTCAAACAGAAAGTGTGACTCAGTCCAGAAGTGCTACAGCCTCAAGTATCTGACAGCTGGGAGAGTGCTTGTGCAAAGCATTGTGTGCACTTGCCCTGCTCCTCTACTTCAAGTGTTGGGCTCCGGACATGCTCAGAGGCAGGACACTGAGATGTACGTAACCTCACCTTATGTATTTAAAAAATATTTTACAATCATTTTTGTTAGATTGTTGCTACCTCTTTCTACTCCCCTCCCTTCAACTCATCTCACCTCTCTTTTCTTTTCACTTCAATCATGTCTATGCATGTTTTTTTTTATTTCTTTTTTGACTGGTGGTGTTTGTTTATTTGTTTTGGGTTTTAATTCTTACATTTACCTTAGAGCTACTAGTATATGCTACAAATAAATTAGTGCTTTAAATTACAGAACAAATTCTGATGGCACTTATCTCCTGAACCTGCCCATCTAATAAGGCCAAAGAAACCTGTGTGAATCAGAAATCATATTTTTTTCAGTGAGAGTGATGTGTGGCTAGAGAGAAATGTACTCTGCTTTTTAAGATACTTCAAAACAAATCTCTTAACTGAAGTTCTGAATGAGTAATCAGCACAAAAGTCTGACTCTGGAAATTATTTCCTAATTTCTGATCAAGGAAGCCAAGGGTATAAAATTCAGGAAGAGCAGTTCTTTGAGGACAAAAGCATTGAGCTCCTCAGTGATGCTGGTGGGATTTGGTTCACAGGTTTTACACCAAAATGCTGACACACCCTTACTATTGGAGTGAACACCTTGTTATGATTATTCTTTGCTCATATTCAGGACTTGAGGTACTGCTTGGATGACTGCTCTAATGTAGCAAAACTGGCAAGCTTTCCACTTTGAACACAAAATGATCACAGTCATAAAATTATATTTCTGAGCTGAAAAAGAAAAAAAACTCATGAAGTCCAGGGCCACATTAAGCCCTTTTGCAGGAATGAAACACAAGTAAAAATACTGGGTTGCAGGGCAGCAAGTGGTTTGTGCAGCCATTCATGAGGTGCAGCAAAGCTGGATGTTTTCTTTAATCTTAAACATGTTATCAGGTTACAGTGACTGTGGAGTCAAAATAATTTGGGGCATTGTCATTGTAAATGTTTTTGTTCACTCTTGTTTACCAGTTGCAGAGAGTTCACATAAAATCTCTGGAGTTCTGTTTCAAGAGCATTTTGTAGTGTAATAATATACAGTCTTCTTGACAGTGTTGTTGGCAGTTTCAGAGAGAAATAAAAATAAACTCAGAACAAATCAAAAACAAATTCGTGTTTTAAAAAAAGTGTGCTGAGTTGAATAACAATTTCTCATTTCTTTTTTTACTTATTAAAGTAATGTATTCAACTCGACTTCAAAACAGCTCTTTTCAGTTGCAATAATTTTGAAATATATACACTTCCCTACCTCCCCCCAAAAAGAGGGAAGAGAAAGGAAAATTCAAGTTGAAAATCTTGATTGAAAAGTTGAATAATTTCACTTGGAAAATGTCATAACAAAACATATATATTTTTTCTCTTTTTTTCTTTTAGTGGAAAGGAGCAATTCAATGAAGAGGATATGAATTAATTAAAACTTTCAGAAAAACCAAATCTGCATTTCTGGTCCTCAAAAAATTTAACTGACAAATGTCACACAGCTTCACCATAGGAAACTTCTCTTGCTTCAAATACCATGCTTTTCTATGCCACTCTCAGAATAACAAGGTAGATCTTTGTTTGGCACAAAGAAAGAGTGCCGAGATTCCTAAAAGACGTCTCCTTTTCCACCCTTGGCTGTAATGGCTTTCCCTATTTCACTTAATGTTTTCCATCAGTTGATCCTGTAGTACTTATTTTGTAGCTTTTTTACCCTCTGCCACACCTGTTTATTACTACTTTTTTTCATTAATTACAGACAAACACATCAGCAACAAAAGGAGGGCCAAGGACAATCTCCATCCTTTGTTGGATGTGAGGGGAAACACAGTGACATTCATACATTACAGTGTGGAATATTTTAGTAGCTACATTAGTAACTGTGGCAATTTACAGTACTGTATTACTGTGTTCCAGCTTAAGAAACATCAACTCCTGCCCCCCAAGTGATAGCAATATGACACAGTTTCAAATTTTCCCCTAAACCCTTCCACTAACTTCAAGTTAGTAAATCTGTTTAAGTGTATTGGCTCTATTTTGCTAATAGTGTCTGAAGAAGCAGATGGCTGAGCAACAATTCTGGATTTAGGGCAAGACTAGGTAGTGGTGTCCCCTTGTTAAGCATATAAACATGTCTTTTCCAAGTTTGCAAGGCTTGTGCTTTGAATATTGCAATATTGACCTGCAAAATCTACAGCAAAATCTGTCTTGAATCCTTGGAGTCAGCGGCCTGGTGGGGGAGTAGTTAGTGCTATGAGGATGTTGGGCCACTTGTATTCCCACGTGAAAGGAATAGAAACAAAGCAAACCAGGTCTAAAGCTGGCTGTCAGGGGAAGCCTTGACTGATGTACCAGATCATCTTATTTAATACTGGGATACAAAGATCTGAAGGGATCAGTTGTTACCCTATTTCAGAAACAGAAGGAAAAAGAAGACATTAAAAAAAAAAAAGGAAGAAAAAGCGATTCTTAGTCAATGCAACTTGTATAAAACTGAGCATCGTGAGAACACAGGCACATGATGAATAGACTGCCACCTGGCAGAGAAATGTCCCTAATTTGATGAGGAATGCAGATGAAAGTATTCAAATTTAGCATGGAGCACGCATGGAGTTCTGCTTGCTGCAGAACAGGTGAGTATGGTGTGAACTCATTGCTCGGTCAGGACACACTGGGGAAGCTGACTTGAGCCTGTGCTGAAAAAATGTGGAGTTTTACAGCATACTGTAGCTCAAAAGAGCAAAAATCAACATCTACTGATATTATAAACAAGTTTCCCAAACTCATCTCACATTTGTACCTGCACAATTCAGGGACATGTCTTTCTCACATATTTTGAGGGAAGTTTTGTCCAGTTTCTTAACCAGGACTGCAGATTAAAAATTTCAGAGCATGATGATTATATATACAGGGACCAAGTTCAAATCATTGCATTACTCTCTCTATTTTGCAGTGATTACCATGCTTTCTGTTGTCATTTTAATTTTGTATTTCTAATGTTTAGACTCTTAATAAAATGCTATTAGTGTTCATCCTTTTTAAGCCACTGGTACAAATTAAAAACTTTAAATCAATAATTTTTCATATTTGGGAATGCAGAAAGCGATTCACTGTGGTATTTTTCATGACAACACTATATTTGTCATGGCACAGCCAATTACTACAGTAGGCTTAGTTCAGACTTTGTTTTCTTCCTTGAGAAGGAAGCGAAGATACTAACACTTGCAAAAATTTATTTTTACTATTTTCAATTTATGTATTATTGATAGTGATAGAGAAGATCTTAGCAGAATTTAATTTCTGCCTCTGAGAGAACAATGTTCATAAGGTTTGTAAGTAAAAAAATACTTGTCTCATTTTCTCTTTGAGGTTTTCCATATTTTCTAATAAATTATTCATTGTTTCACATKATGATTCTTGAGCTTGCTCTCAGATCTATTAAATCCCTGAATATGTAAGTTTTATTAACACTGTTTGTAAAGATCATGTAGAGTCTAAGTGCATTAGTGACAGAGGTCATGAAATATTGAAAGATTTAACCACATCTGTGAGAGAAATAAGTATTTCTCCCAGAGGCCTAAGAGGTGGCCTGTTCACATAGAACACAAACCCCAGTGCAATATTGACACATGATATCCTGCTATTTGGAATTAATCCATAAAATAACACTAGCTCCTGTATCACAGTACTAGGTACTACAACCATTGCAGAATCTGAGGGTGATCCAGGGAGATGTTTTATCATTATAGCAGTCACAGAGAGAGAGGAAGGAAATTAAAGTGAAGAATGAAATATTCTTAAATCCACAAAAGGGGTTTTTTAGTTAAAGTTAATTGACTGGTAAAATCTCCTTTAGTGTTTTTTTTTTTCCCCAGTCAAGTTCACAGCAGAATATCAATGAGGTTTGTTGAAATGGAAACTTTTCACTGTGCATAATTAGAGTAAATGAAACGTGCATCCATTCTCAATGTGCTCCTTTTATTTCTGTAAAATTTAATTTCTTTAAGAATGGAGGCAGGAAATAAATGGGGTGAATGTCAACTTACATAAGAAGGGTTTGAAAATTACAAGCTCAAGCACAATGATTTGGATCAGAAATCTTCCTCCGTGACAGTGGCAAACACTTCTCAGCTCAATTTGAGTGCCTCGGTTGTGCCTGTGGAAAGTAGCACTGCTAACAAGAATTAGGCATAGGGAAGCAGAGAGTACTTCCCCTCAGTATGCCACTGGAGCAGCCTGATCTGACAACCTGCCACGGCTCCGGTGCCTTGGGTTTTCTAAGCGTCGAGTACCATTAGTATAGATAGAGCCAAACTGTGTGCTGTCACGACTTTCCTGAGAGGAGATCCCATGAGGGATTAGGCTGAGCCTGCCACAGCCACCTGGCGTGTAATCTGTGTCAGATCTGAAAGAGAGCTGCACTCACTCCACATCAGTGTGTACCAGAGATGGGAATAGGGTTTTGRTGATTCCAACCCCTGGAAGTAGGGACCAGTCAGGTAAAATCACTGGGGCTCTAATAAACCATAACTTGCTTCAGTGGTGACCCCACCAATGCTGCACTACACCTGTTAAACCATGACAGGAGGATGGACCACTGAGGCACACAGAGAAAAAAGGCAGGAAAGGAAGAAAGAAAATTATGCCATCCTCTTTTTTGGGTGAGGACATGGGGTGAACTTTATTTAAGGACACACAGGAACACCAGGCAGAGGCTGAGGCTATGCTCTGAACACCACTCTGACATCCTTGGAACTATTCTCTCAGTTCTCTCCCACTGCCATGCCAGTGCTCCTCTCCCACTCCAGCTGCCGAGTGACATTGGCTGAAGCCACCACCATGGTGTTCACTGTGAGCAGGTTTTTCTGTACTCTTGTGACAAGCTGGGAATGTGTGTGTAGTTATAGGTACCAAAGCACAGATGATACACAGCAGCCTCCCCTGGCCACTCTCCCTCAAATGGGGTGCTGTGGGTTAGCCATGCTCCCGGGAGCACACCTCTTTTCTCAAACCAGCCTTTTCCTGGCTTGAATACCCGTGAGGTTCAGTGGTAGGGGTAAAGTGCATGTGTGGAGCAAGAGAAGTGATTAAATGCCAAGATACATTTCTGTTTAATTAAACCACTCCTATGGGACTTTCCAGTGTGATTGAACAAACCATGAAAGCCTTCTGGATGTGCTCAGGCACACTGTACTCCTGATGCACTTTCATGGATGCTATCAGGATCACTGGAGAAACCAGCATAACAGAGATCTGGAAAGCTTTACCTTGTCAGATTCGTTACACTGAGCTTCCAACCATGAAAGGAAAAAAAAGACAGAGGGCAATGCACATTTTGCTTGGTGGGGCCAGTTTTCCTTGTTTTATTATCATTGGATTCGTAAATGTCAGAAGCTGAGGTGCAGAACAACAGAGGATGCACTCTTAGAATGGCTGTTCACACTCTAGTTATCTGCATTGAGATGCCTCCTGCTATAAAACTTGAAGTTTACCAAGCCTGAAGCAACACTCTGCTGCTATTATTCACTTATTACTGCAGAATTGCTAAGTAGTCTCACAGCACATCCAGGGTACTGTCACACTGGACACTCTCTGAGCAGACTGCATGAGACAGAGCCTGTCCCGAGGAGCTGCCAGCCCGAGCAGACTGCCCTGTCCCAGGCAGGGTGGAGCACTGGACAGCTGCCCACCAGAGCAGACAGAGCGCAGGGGGGTGGCTGGATGCCAGGCTGCAGCTGCTAAATTGTCTGCTGGGCAGATCATCCTGACTTTAGGAGGTTTCTCAAATCAATGGAATTAATTACTGATTGGACATGACCATATCTCTCCTTTCAAGTAGTTTATGGGAGATGACTAACTTTATGAGGCGAAAGGCAGATGGGATGAGTCCCAAAGTGAAGTGCTCAGTATAACACAGGAAACCTGTCAAGGACTGACTGGGAGTGGTTGTGTCCTGGCTTACCACTTATTCCACAAAAGCACCTTTCTTCTCCTGTTCATGAGAGGCTAATACATCACCAGTGTTTGCCTTAAACCAGACACACATGTTCACAACCCACTTTAGGAGGAAGAGAGTTGGTTCACAGCATCCTTCATTCTGTTCCCCAGCTCTTCCACGTCTTTGTACAAAGCACAACCTTGTTTTTTAGAAACACCATCCTCTTTTGTTCATCCTCTGAAAAATGTTACTCTTGCATTTTTATTTTTTGTGTCCTRTGAATAAAGATATCAATTGATGAGATACAGATAGCAGTCAGAACCGAAAATACGAAACATATTGATGTTAATTTGGGTCCATATRACCCTTTGTTTGTCACAGAAAAAACAAATTGACAATTTTTAGAAAACGTTCATTCCTTTATTTCATTTGCCAAACATTTCTAAGCTGAATCTCAGAGAAAAAACAATCTGTTACTCTCAGACATTCATGTGACAAGTGGATCTATCAGGTGCATGACAAACAAATGTGTTTTCTGTGCAGCATATTCAAATTCCTCCAGTACTACTTCACTTCCCTCCCCAAATCACTAATAGTGCTATGCTGAGCTATGCCTTAAACATAGACTGAGCCTAGACTTGACTTAGCTGTGCTTGAGAAGAAACTACGTTCATGTCTTCGCGCATTTTTTTTTCCTTTATKGTTCCTCTGTCAGACTTTTTACCTAGCTGACCCTGAGCAAATTTGTAGTGGCAAGATGGACATCTAGTTTTACAGGCTTGGGCAAAGTAAGCAACACAGGACTAGGAACAGAGAAGCAGAACACTGGACTATAAATGGCAAAATCCCGGAAGCTAAACTCAAGGAGGGCAGAAATTTAGACACTAACACAATATGAAAAGAGGCATGCCATTTAAATCAACAATATAAAGGGGCAGTCTGCTAGGGCAACATGGGAATTTTTTCTAGCTCTCTTTTTCACTTCGTCTTTAAAGGGTTTTGTTTCTCTGAATATGAGAAAATTGCATGCTTTCTTGAATAGGATTCCTTGATATGATGGTATTCCAGTTACTGCCCTGAAAATAAGTTTGTACTACAGAATAAGCAAATTACTGTGTAGAAACTGAAGCAATCTTGGCCATATAGGTGGTGTATAGGAACTGTTTGCTCCAGTGTAATAATGTTTTTTGTCCAAGGCATGTTTCAAATCTTGTGTCCACAGCAAGATAACAATGCTGCAAATTTAGTAGGTCTTATATCTAATCTCCAGCTGAAGTGACAACCATAAACAAAAAAAAAATTATCCCTGACAACAGGCTGACACTACTGGCACATCAGCCAGTTCTGATATGCTGATCACAAGGCCCACTGATCGGTTTCAATATCCTGCAAGGAGCTGATGTATTTGTACTAAACCATTCAAATATACTCCCTTCTCTCTGCACAAGCTGAATGCTGCTAGGCAGCAGCTTCTCTGCTCCAGTCCCCCTCCTCCTCAAGAAGTATCTGACATGAAGAGGTGCATAAGGCCTGGTCTGGTTGTCACTTCTCCTTATATCCTGGTGCTAAGGGCCATCATGAGAGGATCTCATCTGGAAGAGATTACTCTTCAGGGGCTGCTGTGTTTTGCATTGTCTTGAATTGCTAAGGTAAAATACTCGGATAATGCCATTCCTGTGGTCTCTCTGAGCTCCATGTATCTTATTTCAGGTACCGTGAGCAGTGCTGGTTGTTAAACACAAAGTGCAGCATCCGCTTTGCTCTCTGGAGAGGTGGAGCCCTGAACAGGCTCCCCCATCCATGACAAAGCATTARGGAGGTTGGGGATGCCCAAGCTAAGCCTTCTCCTGGAAGTGCCTCGGGGCAGTTCCTGCACATGGTGGGGTTGCTTGATAACTGTCTATACATAGAGCATATAAGTTGAGAAAGTTTCCTGCCCTGGCAGCAGATACCAGAGTAAGTATGTAATATAAATTGTACAAGTTATAGATTTGAAATAAGGGCTTTAAAGGACAATGTGCAAATTCAGTATAGTCAAGTCAATGTATTTCAGGTTAATTTTAATAAGCAGAGAAGATATAAGAAAGAGATAGGGACAATTTTTCAAAAAAAATTTTGAGAATTCAGGAGTGAATCATAGACTCATAGAATCATTTAGGTTCAAAAAGACATAAATTTGTTTAAAAAAATTGAATTACGAGGAGGAACAAACCTGATAACTTGGAAATCCTGCAACATTGGCAAGCACCACATAAAAGTATATAAAACATTCTCATCAAAGATAATGGGCTCTCCTGTATATGGTACAGAAGCTGAAAATGAAGACTCTGGGTTGGATCATCTCTTGAGCACAGCACCAAGGGAAAATAAATTATGATCTTCTGGGCTCCTTTTATATCCCAGTTTGTTCTTTTCCTCACTCCTTCAATTATCTACACCTTATATTTTTATTTCACCTCAGCTTTCACACATCCTTCATGCTTCAAGATTTCAAATAATCTCTGTTAAGAGGAGACCTCTTTGATAGGCTGATTACATCACAGGTTTTCGATAGATGGATTTCATGCACCATCCTCTGAAGCACCTAATCCTGGTTTCTATAGCAGAAACAGGATGGTAGCCATCCAGGGCACTGGCACAGAACTGGTATGACAATTTTTATATTGGTTGTGCCCTCTTCCATCTTTATTGTCCATTCCCCTGAATTCCTGTCTCCTCTGCTCCCATTCAGTCTTCTGTAATTTCTCTCCTTTTTCAACCTCCCTCAGTTCAGTTTAATTTCTCACTTTTATTTTCTTTTCCTCTATTCCACCTTTCAAATACACACAATGATTATATTTTTGCTGCTATGATCAATAGCCTAATGATGATTAACTTGGTTCCAGCTGTATCATTGGATGTAATTTTCACCACACTGTTGAGAGAAGTGAACGCACGGAGTCTCATAATTTCTGTCCATGAGTGAGCAGAGCATTTCAGGAGTCAATTTTTGTCCCAGGCATGCATTTCTCCACACATCCATTTCCCGACAGAACCCATGTTTATCAGTTTTCAGGGCATCTCTTGAAGCCTCCAATTGCCTGGCATAAAAGTGATGATATATCTTCAAAGCTCAATGTTTCCTTAGAGCTGATGGCCTACCTATAGCCTGGGCTACCCCCGTGTTTTACCTCAATCTGAGGCAGTCTCCTCAAATTGTCACTGAATGAGTTATTCTGGCCAAATTCAGACACTTAGAGCACAGCTGTTTCTGTCTAAGCAGGTCATGCAACGTTCCTGTTGTAAAAGTTTTAGCCTGTAAGTCATCTCATCCTGAATTAGACATCTGAATAGTCAGACAAATTGAACCCTAAAAGTGTTATTCTGAGCTGAGATACAAGCAAGAGGAATCCCACCTACCCTCTGAAATGGAATGAGACAAGGAAGCTGTTGCCCTGCGCTTAAGCTAAGCACAAAACCCAGGTACTGTCCTTTATTAAGAAAAGTGACCTCYGCTCTATAGGTAGGCATTCAACTACTGTCCAAAGTGAAGGGATGTGCAAGGCATGTGGTGAATGAGCTGATTTTGGCTGGTTGCAGTTTTGCATGTTAATGGTAGGAGGCAATGAGAAGTTGGAAGGATGCACGAGACACAGTCTGGGCAGACACTGAGAGCATGGCCTGAGAGACACACATGATGGGGAGGAACTTTGGGCTGAATGGTAGATGAGAAAATCTTGGGAATTTGGTCACATTTCCRTGTTCTACCTCTGCTTTTCTAAAGGAAACAGGATTTTGTTAACTAAATACATGGGCTCACATCAAAGACCAGCCTGATTCCACCTAATTTTTCTCCCCAAATAGAACATCATCCAGGGTTTTGCTAGCATTTGGAGCCATTAGCGTCACCACTGAGACTGTGTGGTTTTCTTCAGTATTAATTTTTCAGATTCTGAAGCATCTATGAGCCCTGCCATTCATCTGACTCCATAGAAGTGTRTCATTCTTTGCTGGAAAACTTATTAGCATGTTTACTTTCACTTTGTGAGCATCAAATATTTATTAACAACTTTCCAGTATTTTGGATTACCAGCATATTTACACACGTTCTATACCAGTTACTGACAAACAACTGAGTTCTCCTAATGGTAATTATTCTGGGACACAAACACCTTGTCTTCTAAGCCATATTTTCTCAGCCTTTATCAATGTTTGGGAAGTTGAAAATCACACTGTTTTTAATAAATGAAGGACACACAATTTCCTTTGTGTTTTGATGAATGTGAAGGATCCACAAGTTCTTATGCCATCTGCTGTCCAAGCTACAATGGAGCTCAACCTGAGGGTACGGATTGTGGAAGGAAAATAGCACATCACTGGAAGGAAAAGAGCACAAAAATAACATCAGAAGAAAGCTTTTCAGTTTGCATTTTCTTAGGCTGTATATGTCTCCAGTAAATAGAAGTGGCATAGTGGCAGACAGCTCAGGCTCTCTCTGGCCAGCCAAACAGAAATTAATAGGAAATGCTTTATTGAGGATGGATATTGAGAAACTCTGTGTGCATATAGGAGCGGCAGAACCAAGAGAAAGGCAGGTCATAGGCCCTGGATTAATACATGTCAGGTAGGTTACATATGAAGCAGTGACCTGAGGAAATGGAGTTGAAAATGCTTTACTGTGAGACCACAGCTGAGAGCAATGGGAATATCTTGGAAATGCTCCCCAGTACCCAGGCCCCAGATGTGCAGCACTAGCACACAGGGACGCAAGCCAAGACAGATCCAGGCAAAGATCCAAATGATGCTCARGCACCTCCAAACCTTTCAGGGGAAAAGTCTGCCCATCACATAAGTAAAAGCTCCTATCTAAGGTGACTTTCCAGGCTCTGCACGCAGTCGAATGAGGATTGCTCCTGAAAAAAAAGCAATATAGCCTAAAAAGGATATTCTGAATTTTTCCATTGGCTGTCTAGGAAGAACATGAAAACTTATATACCAATGTAGGTATATAGATTTGGTTGCTAAAAAGTGTCTATGCCTTTAACATTTACAAAATCATGATTTCCAGGCACAGTCACACTGCCTAAAGACCTATGATTGGTTTATTTGTGACAACATGGAAAATTAAGGAAGTGGACGATAACATAGAAAACTCTTCGGTGCCTGCACTATCAATTATTTCATGGTGTTCTTTGGATATCTCTATGTTTACAAAACATGAGAATTGCACAGTAAGAATTTTTTTGGCTGCAACTTTTCAGTAAACCAATTACTGTAACATACCCAGCAGTTTGCACTGTATGCTCAAAGAACATTGTATCTTGACACATAAGAATGGCCTTTGGGTGGAAAAAAAAAAAATCACCTTATAATCACCTTACTTACTAAAAGCACTTTTGCTCTTCATATCTCTTATGTATTCAATATTTTAACTAAAACTGCAATACCAAATTGTGGCATCTTTTCCCCTATTTTACATGGAAATTCTTCTCTCACAGTTCAAGGTCAAGAAAGATATTCCAGCCAATGACTGSGAAAGAGTAGTATAAAAATGCACACTGATTTAGATTGTCAAAACTGATTAGCAGTTTAAGATTGTAACAGTGATTTATGTGGTGTTTCCAGTTTACTAAAGGTTAAAATTGATTACCACTTTTTGAAAAGTGCCATGCTAATCAAGGTAAATTAAGTAATGAAATTACTTGATTACTAGACAGTTTACCATTTCAGAGATGCTTTAAATAAAACTAGTTTAGGAAACATTTTCTGACAGCAGATCAGCTAAAACTGTAACTTGCACTGGGAGAAGATAATTTTTTCTTTCATGCTTTTTCATTCGTAATTTCTCATATCTTTTCAGTAAATAACAATCCTAGTCCGTATTGGTCTACTGGATATTTATGTTCCTTTCTTGCAATTTTCACTTCAAGAGTGGATTATATTCATCCCGATAAATAATTCTGTGTGCTACCACCCTGCCTGCTACTCCAGTACCGTACGGAGGAATAATGCATGGACTACAATGTGGAAACCTAAGACTGCCACACGGATTAGAAATAGTTCCAGCAGGACTGATAGTCTAACAAATCTAACTTCAGACTCCCTTCTGAGTGCATATTTGATGTTCTAGAGATGTGTATATAGTTTTAATGGGAAAGACTCATGAGCATTTTTCTTACTTAAGGGTGAAATTCAGATACACATTAAAAATGTAGTAAGTCAAGCTAAACGAATTTTCATAGTATTCCACTAAAGATGGTGGAGACAAAATCAAATCTTCATTGTCTATGAGAATGCTGCARCTCTGATGATGGTGGGTAAGATCTACCCTAAGCTCTGGCCCCTTGGCCTCTTCAACAGCTTTTTCTCCCAACCTGCCCATATTCATTTGGCAAGAGGACCATCTCAGGTGAAATTACCTCTGAGGACATGCAGCTGCATAGATTAAGGTATCATCTCTCAGTCATGCACACACACTGGAGATGCTGAGCTGAAGTCTGCTTCATCTTTTGCTCAGTTCTTCACCCCCAGAAAAAAGTTCTGAATAAATAAAGGTATGTAACAGAGAACTGCACAGACAGTCTGTGTGCCAGGCTAGAGCTCTTTACACGACAACATAAATCCTTGTCTGCAGCCCATGACATCTCCAAGAACAGAGACCACAGCCTCTGCCAAAGCCCTCCTAGCAATGCTGGCACCAGAGCTTTGTGCTGTTTAAGCCAGATGATTCTTATTTAAGAAAGATATTGGAAACATATAGTACTAAGAAACTGATATTATCTGTGTTCATATCTGGCCAAGCTGTACAGAACTCAAGGCTGGTTTATTTTAGGAGTGGGCTGGAATTCCTGATTTTCTGGTGGAGATAGTAAGTGAATTTAGAGGAGTATAGTTAACTTAGGGGAGGAGATGTGGCTGTGAGGTTGTTCATTAAGTGAAACTTTTTCAGGGTGATAGGACACTAGAGTGAAAGTCTCCTGCTGGAAGGGAGGAAGCAGAATTCACATCCAGAAGGAAGGAGAATACATATGGATAAGAAATTAATTTAAATCCTGAAGTATTTATGTATTTCCATTTGTCCTCTGTATATCATCCAATCTTCTTTTGCACAATGGTTCAGATATCACTAAACATATGTAGATCTCTGCAAATCTGCAGACCCCTGGCTTGTTTTCTGGTGATATTGCCAGTAATGCAGATAGCTTGGTTAGAAAAGTTAAAAACTAAT
Organism: Amblyornis subalaris; assembly: GCA_018881555.1. Taxonomy (NCBI): domain Eukaryota; kingdom Metazoa; phylum Chordata; class Aves; order Passeriformes; family Ptilonorhynchidae; genus Amblyornis; species Amblyornis subalaris. The sequence goes on from JACAXG010000104.1 coordinate 1,122,869, forward strand.
AGCAATACTTCTGTGTATCCACAATTCCTATATTTCTGCTTTCCTTTCCTCTCCCCCCTTGTTTGTGAAAGGCTGCTTGCCTTGCCTGCCTTTCTTCAGACCATTTCCATTTCCAGTAAGGAGCTGTCTAGTGTGAGAATCCTACCTCTGCTTTCACATATCCTCCTCCCTCCACAATATTCAATAGTGTTAACATGGTTTGGCAAGATATAATGTTTTCTTCTACCTTTTCAATCTTGTTTTCTCCAGACTGTCCCTCTTTCCCTTGAGAAGCCTTCCAGCCTAAAAAAAGATATGCAGTCCTTAAAAAAAACCAAAACACAAACAAAACAACAAAACCTTGAGAATTAGAATTTGAGAAAGTAAAAAATATGTGCAGTGTGATAACTAAGCATGGGCAGCCACGCTGTGTGGCAGAGATTGCAAGCTGGATGTTTTTCKTATGCTCATATTGATTGTAGTTATCTTTCCAGTTTCTCACACCTCATAAATTATACACCCCTGCAAACTCTGCCAGCTGGAATTTAGAATTTGTCCCTTTACCACTGGGAGAAATGGAACGATTAATGAAGCAGTGACAACTGGTGCTTCCTCCCTTCCTGGGGAGACAGGAGACAGGGACAAAATCTATCCAATGTGGATGTAATATTCAGTTTCTAATACCTCCTCGTGAAATTCCTTGGGCCTAGATATGAAAGCAGAGCAACCCATTTTAATACTCCATTTCAAAATACTTTTACAAAAAAAAGTAGGAAAAAGAGGATGGTGAGGAAGCTATCCTGCTCTCCATTTCCCCTGGGTGATAAACATAACCAGGGCTTTTGTTGCTCTCTGTTTTTCGTTGCAGCCACGCTCCAGAGACACATGCTCCGTGCTGCTGTAAATACACTGCTTCAAATGTCAGACCTGATTTACTCTGTTCTCTGGAAAAAGAACAAAGAAAGTCAGTTTTTGAACCCAATAATGACAATAAACAGCAGTTGTTTGAAAATAGCCCAGATGAGAAACTAAATAAAGAGGGTGCTGCTTCTACGGTTAACCATCATCCATACTATTCCTACTAGCTGTTGCTCATGGTGTAAGCACTTTCACGGGTGTTAACAGTACCACAGCTTGTCAAAAAGTAGTCTTATGAGCCAAGCCTTGAAGAACAAAACACTTGTGTGTCCTAAATTTCCACTGTAGCGACGGTAAGTGTCGTGGTTTAACCCTAGCCAGCAACAAAGCACCACGCTACTGCTCTCTCTCAAACCTCCTCCCTGCCCCCAGAGGGGAGGASAATAGGAAAGGAAAGGTAAACCTCATGGGTTGAGATAAGAATAATTTAATAACGGAAACAAAATATTATTATATTTATAAACATGCTAATAATATTAATRATTGTAATTATAAGGAGAGGGAGAGAGAATAACAGGACCCAGGAGAAGCAARTGATGCACAATGCAATTTCTCACCACCCGCTGACCAATACCCATCCTGTCCCTGAGCAGAGATTGTCTCCTTCTGGGTAATTCCCCCAGTTTATATACTGGACATGATGTTGTATGATATGGAATACCCCTTTGGCCAGTTTGAGTCAGCTGTCCAAACTATGCTCTCTTCTGGCTTTTTGTGCAGCTCCTCATTGACAGAGCATGAGACACTGAAAATCCTTGACTTAGGGTATGCACTACTTAGCAACTGCCAAAATATCAGTCTGTAATCAGCAGTGTCTTCATACTGAATCCAAAACACAGCACTGCACCAGCTACTACAAAGTAAACTAACTCTGTYCCAGCCAAAATCAGGACGATAAGAAATGTGGCTGTCCTGAAACACACATGGTAAAAGCAAGCAGAGTTTTGTTTGGATGCGATTGTGTGGCATAACACAGGGCTGTGCGAGATTATCCAGGCGAGTGTGTACCCTGGAAGCAGCATGGTGCTGTTTAGAAGGTGTCCATCGAGGGGAACATACCCTCCTAATGCAGCTATGGTACTTARTATTGCACCTTATTGGTAAACCTAGAAAGCCATATTTAGAATTTAGTAGTTTTATACTATCCAATATAAATGTATCTCAGAAGCCTATGTTTGGATTCCTGTTTTWGAAAACCTTTGCTAAAAGGTTTTGCACGAAAAATTGGATACTAGTCAAACTATCCTATTTAAATATGCTAAAATAGACTTACTCCTGTAAATATGCAAGACACCACACAACTCAGTGTTTTCAAACACATTACGTCCTATATAAAACAAGGGGCCGTACCCTAAAAAAACGTGAAGAAACTGTAATAAATTAAACTGAAAGTGAAACATTGTCTGAATTCTTATGCATGGATCTGCTTCACACTTTTGGTTGTTGCATCTTATTCCTCTGTGCTTATTCAAAGCTTGTACCTTCCTAAGAATGAAAATGTCAGCCCCAAAACTGGAAATTTCACGAGAACAATGTTAATGGTGACATCTTCTGGGTGCCCTCTTGTCACCAACATGATACAAGTGTTTTTCACATGGTGTGTAATTTTCTACCGTGTCTAAACAATCCAGCACAGCTGACAGTCTTTTTCCTGTTAATTGCCAGATCCTCACTTTCAGGGCTGCATAGATCTTCTCAACAAAAAATCACAGCTGAAGCTGTCAGGTCAAGAATCTCACAGCATGATTTAGGGCCCAAGTCAAACACAAATTATGCAGTTCTCACACGGGCAACTCCTAATTTTTTTTGTTTGTTTTTTGTTCTGGATCTGTGGAATAAGARCTTTGGATTCATTCTGATATGTTAGTGTTTGTTGCATGTGCAGGCCTACCAATTTCTGAACCACTTGGCTTGAGAAACTGTGCTCTGAGTAAAGTCCCTCTTCTTGCTTCTGGCCCTGCCTTGCTGCTGCATGGACTCTAGGCACTGCATATATCACCAGGAACACCACATGAAAAATGGTTTCTCTTTGGCAGCTCTTTCTTTGTTAAAAAACAGTAGTGCTAATGCCACCATACCACTTTTTCATATATGCAGTTTTTGTGCTTTCTACAAAAATTCTATTTCCTTTAATTCAGAGTAACCCCTGGTTGCCTGGCCCAAAGCACTGCATGTCTTGAATTCTATTGCAGCCTGATGGTTCTGGGCAGGCATGGCAAGGAAAATCACCTCCAACCTCTTCGTTTTGCACCCCCTCAGGTGCAAACTTTCTGTGTGTCTCAGGAGGTCTGGTAATCTCGCTGATATCAAACATCTTGCTTTCCACGTCTCTGGAAGTGTGTCTGTCACATAAGCTAATGCCACAGCTCTCACCTCATGCTAAATGCAAAACCCAGCCTGTGGAAAGCAGGGCCTTGTTTCACCCACACTGGCAAGCCCCACTGGGATGAGGTGGGAGACAGAGAGAACAGTTGCCACCTGCTTTGCTCTACAGGCTGCTCTTGGCTCTGTGGAACTGCCAGACCCTTCTGCTCCAAAATGGAGCCTGAATATGGAGAGGGAACCCACCACCATCCATGGGGAACACATAGCACTTGAAACCCTCCTTGAGGCAATGAGAAAAATGGAAAAACTAAAATCAAGGCAAAGAGGCGTAGTTTGATGCTGCCTTCAGCATTCTTGTGGCTCAGATAGGTGCCTCGCTGTGCCACAGAACCAAGGTCTTCTGGCCATGGCAGCTTGTGTAAGCATCGCTCCTGCCTGGGCCAGTCCTCTTCCCCTGTAGAGTCACTGGACCCTCAGTGAGGCGCTGCCCCTGGCTCTTGGTGGGAGTGTGCAGTCCCACACACCCAGCCTTCACAGATTCTCTGGCTTCAGCAGCCTCTGGGTGCTGGATGTGTTTAAAATAGTACCCAGGACTTGGCAAGACATTGGGCTGATGGTTCAACTGCACAAAGCTGATCTCACCTCACTGTGAGCCATTCTGCCAAATGAACAAATAATACCAAAAGTGTCTTATTATTTTTATTTTGTTTTCATGCTCAAGCTTATCCCCTTGATCCTTTGAATTATAAAGCAATTGTGGAGCTCTACTGAACTGCACTTACCATGGAGTGTTTAGTGGTCTCCTTCCAAGCACCTTCCACGATAATCTGCCTAGAGACAAAGCCTCACACTAAGTTCCATCCTCAAGTAACAGGTATACCCAGACTTCCTACAAGGTCTATCACACTGCTCCGGTGAACCTTTCTGGGCTTCTGCTGCTGCAGAAATTTGCCAAGAGAAAAAACGGGCCTGAAGAAGCTGCCACACCTATTTATTGTTCTTTTATTTGAGGCAGAGGGAGAGAAATGGTTCTTGTGTGCACTTCTCTTTGTCTCTGTGGAACATCTATTCCCCTAGATTATTTTGGCTAAAGATTTCTTGCAGCTGTTTTCCAAAACCAAACAAATTAGACAGAATTTGGTTGTTTCCCTCTGATAAATTTCTTATGAACATGGCTCAAATTCCTTAGAAGTATTTGCTCCTGGAGTTTGCAAATATCATTCTGAAGAACATTAGGGTTCTTTTGGGTTTTTGGGGTTCGGGATTTGGGGTTTGGGGTTTTTTTTCAGTTCCTCATTTCATTTCATTTCATTTGATTTCATTTCATTTCATTTCATTTCATTTCATTTCATTTCATTTCGTTTCATTTCATTTCACAATTGTTCTAGCCTTGTTAGCTGCAGGCTTATCATAGGAATTTTTTTTCTCACCTCTACTGAGATAGGGAGATCTAATGTTTTCTTGGTTGCTGGGAGAGATTGGCCTCCACTGAGTCACAGATAGCGAGTGGCTGGGAATAGCCCCAATGCACTAGTTAATGAATGGAAATACATGGATTTGAACTACTGGTACCATTAGTTCTGTAAGCAACAGGGCATTATCTGTCTTCCGTGTTCAAATGAATGGTGTTGGCACTGCAGGATGACAGTTAAAGGTAGCATTGTTTTTTCTCTTAAATTCCCTTAAAAATACTTTGGTTTTTTTCCACCGAGAGTAGAAGGCTCTGTTTCGCTTGCTAATGGATCTTTTCCCTGATGTCTGGTGTGTTCATATGATGATATTGTAGCTGGAACAAGGCGAGTATACAAATCTTGTGAGTGCTCTATACCAATGTACCTTTCTGGTTCTAAATGGATCCTGCACTAAATACAGAGGGATTTTTTGCTGTGGAAAACAAAGTAAAAGAATCATTCTGTCACTGAAAATAAATTGAAAGTTCCCGTATATTGCCGTAGCCCAGGGTCCCTTTGTGTCATATGCTCATTTTTTTTCCAGTTGGACAGGTTTCACCCTTCCTTGTTCATTCTAACCATCTTCTCCAACCTTCTTCAAACCACCAAAAAGCAACTCAAAGTTTGTCTGAAAATCCAGATGGAAGATTACAGAATCTACATATCTTAAATGAGATGGATGAGTAATGCAGCTTACTTGTCTAAATCACTCAGCAATCCAAATTWCATGCCACATGTTACTCCTTAAGCTAGTCAAGAGCAGTTTCCTTCTTTTTTTTTAATTAATTCAGTCTAAATTCCTTTAATAAATTCAGAGCTGAAAATAAAGAGCACTGCTGTAAACAGTATTTTGATTTCATCTGACCTTTGCATCATGAGATCAGCTCTTAAGGCACATTATCTGGAAATGTGATGGCCCTTATTTTTTCCTCAAACACACCTGGCAGTGGGATACTGAGATAGAAAAATATGCTCAGGAAATTCAAAGGGGATCTTTGGTGAAATCAAGACAGTACATTTTATCAGTATTGCTCTCTGTAGTGCCTTGAAAAGCATATTTCAGTAGTGCTTCCCAAAGAGCAAAGCAGAATAAATGCTTGTCTTGCATGAGCACGCCATTCTTATAAAGAAATAAAATTTTCATTTTTAAATAGAACATTGCACCTAGTTACAATTTCTAAAGCTATGTTCTTCAATTTACTAGACAAAAATACTGATCCTATAAACTTTAGCAACATCAGGTAATGTCTGTGGGGAGTTCAATCAATAAATAAGCTCTCTCTCTTCTGTTGATGAGCAATTTCACCATCAAATGACTTTGTTTAATGCTGTGAAAGTGTCCAACCATACCATGTCACCCAAGAGAAAAAGAAATTTGCAACCTGAAAGCATAGGGAGTGAAGAATTATAATTATTTCTCTGGAGAATCATCAGTGGGTTTGTGGATAACCATAGAGGTAAGAACTGCTGCCTCCTGGGATCTGATCTCAGAAGCACTCAACAGGGACATTTGAACTCTGCAACAGGAAGCAACTTGACACCAGACATGCCCCAAAACAAGGATTTAACCAACAGTCTCAACAAATGGGACTGCCAGATTTCCTAACTATAGGGAAAAGACATAAGCGTTTTTTCTCTTCCAGAGTCAAGGTGCTTGCTCTAAAAATAAGCTCTAGGGAACTGTTTGAATCGCTAGAAAGAAGACAGAAGCTTGGAGAAAAACCTCTTGGGAGTTTTCCTCTTCCATGCTGAGTCTTGGCTTGAGTCACCTTGTTGACCTCTAATTGAATGCAACTAAAAGACAACAGGAGTTTATGAGATGGGGGGACCTGAATGTATCTTAAGGCATTTTACAACAATTCAGCTTGAACTAAATGAAAGAGATCTTTTTGCATCTAACTATTTGAGTTTTCTTTTTAGGACTGTTATCATAAATTAGTCTTTTAGTTGAGCCAGAGGGGTGGTAAGCTTTATTCTGTCTTTCTCAACACAAAAAAATTATTTTCAGTAAAGCTTTTGTTATTTTTTTAGACTAATGTTTTGACTCTTCTCCCTGTCCTGTGCTGGACTACTTTAACTTGTATTCTTCCTTCAGTGATCCCAGTGGAGTAATGAGACAAGCAAGGATGTAGAGCAGCTGCTCTGTATAGGCTCCCTGCCACCTGAAACAGCCCTGTCTACTCTGTTCTGTCCCTACCCAGGCTTAATGACCCTGAAGTAGAATGAAATTAATCAAGGATCAATTCACCAAATGTTCAACTACTTCAGCTGAGAGATGGTTTTTTGCTCTTTAAAGGGGGCACAGTACCTTTACACCCTTTAAATTTTGTTGAAATATCATTTAATATCAAATATACTAAATAGGAAGATAAGAGCATGCAGTACTCCAAAACCTGCTCCTGTTTCACACAGCCTGTTCCAGCCAAATGCACCAAGTTTTGTTTGGGAGATAAACGCAGCAGTGTTGTGGGCTGTTGTTTTGATTGTTTTATTCTGAAGGTGCCAGCTGTCAGTGATGTGAGCGGGTTTCTGGTCAGAAAGAAAATTCTGCAAGAATATGCCTTGTTAGGGCACTTGTCAGTTCACCATGGATTCACCTTATCTATTCGACTGTCAGAAACAAACACTTACTCCAGTCAGTTCTGTGCAGCCAATAGAATGGCCAAAGAAATTGGTATTTCTCAGTACTCTTGATATAATTGCCACATACATTCCCAGACACTGATTCCAGAAATGGCATGCTAAGTCTTTTCTTCAGACACTTGGATGGGGACATTTTATCGTTTGTTGAGAGGACCGGCAGTAGATAGGGGAACAGAAGTATTCTGAGACCACAGCACCAGTCCTGGAAAGCTTTTGGAGCCTGCAGGTGCTTCTATGCTCTCTACTCCAGGGGGAAATGCTCCCCAGCATCACTGGCAGCATCCAGTTGTCTGAGGCTGATACTAAGAATATCAGTTAGTGGTATGTGGGGGAAATTCTTTCACAGGAGCACCTAAAGGCTGCAGGCAAGAACTGTGTAGGTGCTGATTGTGTACATATTGTGCATATAAGGCACAGCCTCTGTCTTCGGTATGCTGTATAGGCAAAGAAGACAGATGAAGRGTGTATAGATGGAAGGGGAGGCAGAAATATTATCTCTCTTTTGCAGATGGCAAACAGAGAATCTTAAGGTCTGAACTCTAGCAGCTGAACATCAGGGTCAGATTCCCCAAAAAAATTGTTCACCAATGTTTTCCATTTTCAAGTAGCATTGTTTAAGACATTCAGGAAGAGAAAGGAATAGTGTTGCATCCAAGTGAAAATCCTTAGGTGTTGTGGCAATGTATTAAAACACAGTGCATTTGAGTGCTTGTCAAGTACAATATGCAAGTGGCTAATGCTGCAGTCAAATGCATTTTTCCAAGGAATCACCTGTTATCTCATTGCATTTATCAAATATATCTCCATGGAATTATATTTTCTGAGACATTAATCAACACAACATATGTTATAGTGCTTCAGCTTTGTTTTCATAATGAAAAGAAGCTGCTTTAATAGCATCTGTTGTAGTGCTAGGAACATATCCTGCTACAGATTCTCAGTGAAAAAACCACCAATTGCAAGTCAAAGAACTCAGATCCAGGTTTAAAGAAATAGGATGTGATTATGCCTTCTATTACCTAGTTATCTGTTCTGCTCTCCTCTCCTTTCTTTAATTATTTAGCAGACTTAACACAGAAACACAGTAAAGGAAACACTGAAACTCAGTATCATTTCTGAATACAGACAATCTTCTTTAAACCAGCAAGGAATTTTGACTGCAAAGTCCTTTTGAAGTAATTTTATCTTTTTTCATTTAGGATTGTTGCTTTCCTTTGCTCCAGTTGTCTTCTAAAATATATATTATAGATTATCTTCCTTCGAGAGTATAGTAGAAGGAAAACTTGCTGTACTGGGACTTCGTAAACTGCCTTCAATCTAATTTATATTATGGGGGACCAATTACTGGGGAATTCATATGCTACTAAATGCCACTTCCACTTTTTTCCTAGCAATGACAAAAACAATTTGTAATTCATTCTAATCATGAGAATGCCATGCTAAAAAATCTCCTTATTGTCCCTTCACAATTCCCCTGATAACTGCAAGATTATGGCTTTTCAAGGTCCTTTCACCCTTAGCACTGCCCTGCAGTAGAAGGAGGTAGCATATGTTTGGATTTTGAGTTGTTTCTCCAGGGCCAGAAACAAAAAAGGTAGTGACAGAACGTTTCAATAGGTTTCTCTTGTTTTGACTCTGCTGAGGTGCAAGGAGTTACACAAAAAGGAATAGTTATGATCAGGAGATTGCACTAGCTTTTTGCACACTCTAAATTCTCTAGCTGTGGTTAATCTCATATTTTCAGGTTGCCTATGATAGACATAAAGGTGTGCAATGAGCGGAGCTGTGACACCTGTTTCAAAGAGCTTCAGCCTAAGTCATAACCAYGAGAATTTCCCAGGAAAAGGGGAAAGACGGAGGATGTCCAAGTACAACAGTGAGGGTTTTTAGGGTGATAAACCATGGATTACACCAGTCTCTGCTTTCTTGGTTGAGTTTTGCAATTCTTATAAGCAGAACTGTAGTCAAGTAATGCAAATGAAACCCACTGCTGGCACAGGGAATACTCTTTGAAAATCCCTGTTTGTTCAGTAGACGAGGATATATGGATCTTTATGCTTTAGTGATGGGTATTGAAATGCCTGGATTGATACTTTTTGCTATATATAAAAATAGACAGAGGAAATAGAAAACTTTGACATATAAAAGGATGATAAACTAGAAATATAATTTAAAAGAACTCTGCTAGTGCTTGAGTGTCTAGCATTTTCTGCTTCACGAATTGTAATCTTTGATGGGGGGGGCAGGGAGGAGAGCTCATTTCAAGTCAGAGAAGTAACAGAGAGAATTTCTGATGAAAACTCGGGTTGACTTGAAGGTATGTTTAGATCTCCCTGGCTCACTCTGGCAAGGTCTGAAGATTTTTTTATCAGCAAGATCTTAGGAACGTGCCTGGTCATCCTCCAGAAGCAATTCCCCTGGGGCTTCTAGGGAGGATGGAATAAGCCACTGCCTGGTGACAGATGCTGACACAGTCAGATCAGCCCAAGCACAGGCAACATCTCCTGACCACCACTTACCAGGGTATCTACTCCTATATGGATGTGTGAGTACACAGTCACAAGTAGGGTAGTCTTGTCTGTCAGACATGTAGTCCTTTCTATAGGAAGACAAAAATGGTTCCTGCTTTGTCACATTCCTGTGAGAAGGGAGGGGAAGCAGATTTCTCGTGACATGGGTGAGACTCTGCAGAGCATACACTGCCCATGATAAACACAGATTTTGCCCATCAACAAAGATGCTTTCCCCTTTTGTTATTTCTTGTGTGGTTTGCAACATCCTCACAGAGCACACTTCCAACAGGCAGAAAGGTCATGGCAGCTGGCCTCCGGTGGAAAGCATTTTTCTACCATCCTGACCTGGTATTAAGATGCTTTGAGAACATCCTGCCATACTGATAGCAAACAGATGACAGCAGAGTTCACTTACTGAAATGAGCATGGTCAGGGCTGAATTTGATACAAGGATGCGGCACCAAGCTGTAGAGCTACCTGTTCCTGCCCCTCTTCATACTGGAATTCTTCTCATTGAGGTGTTTTCTCTCTTTCATACATCCAAGCAGATGTTGAAAGCAAAACAAACTTAGAAAAGACAACACTCATTTGTATTCAAGAGTATTCTATCAGAGACTTATGTAGTTAACGGACACAAATACAAAATAACCCCAACAATAACAACCCCCCAAACCTATTCTTTGCTTATCATTTTTTTTCCCCTGTGGAAATTATTATTCTTTACATTGCACCCCAGTATTATATTTAATGTACTAAGCAACCCAGGTAATCATGCAGTTTTGACAACATTTTAATTATTGATGAAGTAATGTTGACTCTGACAATCTGGAACATGAGGCACATTCCTACTTGTAATTTCCATTGCTGCATGTTATATAAACTCACTTATCAATCCCCTAGTCACCTGCACCCTTTACCKTGATTCCACTGTCAAAATAACATAAAATGACTGAGTTTCAGCAAGCAGTACCTATTCTGTGCTTGGCTGATCTCTGTATTAATATTTGCTTGAAAGTCATCCCTTAATAAACATCGAAGTCTTATGAAAGGGGGAAAAAACTGTCAGTATCACCCTTTTGACCCATAGAAGAGATGTAAATTTACTCATACTAACCAGAAAACCACGCTACAGACCTAAACCTAATCCTTTGAGCTATCATGTTTGCTCAGTAAGAAAGGAAATGATGTCTAGGAACACTGAGCAGCAGTTTCAGATCATGAGTGTATGTTTTCTAAATATAAGGAGCAGCTAACCCCTCATAGTTATAAATACAGCTGTGTCACCTATGCATGATCTGACGGACAGCTGTAGCCAACAGAGCTGTGGACTGGACTGACAGTAACAGATGAGCCAGTGGCCCCATGCCTGGCTAGTCAGGCAGTCGTCTCTTCTAGATTGGGTTTATCCATCAGGGAAGTAGCAGTGGGTTCAGCTTGGAGGCAGTCATTMTGTTAATGCTCTGTACTGCCAGAGGATAACCTCTGCCTGTCCCTGGTTAACTCATTCGTACTTTTCAAAACAAAACACAGCCAGGTCCAGAGTACTGGGACCCTCAGATGACATCATCATTTCAGCCTTTTGTTTCAAATGCCACTGCTCAACTGGGACAAGGACAGTTGTGACCTGACCTCTCTGGTGGCCTCTATAATTTTCTGTGGAGTTGAATGAGCTTGACTCACAGGCTCAAGGTAAAGAAGAAGAATGTCTGTCTGGGAGTGCTTTTTGCTACATGTACTGAAAGAACCTACCTGAAGAGTGCCACTTGTCAAGTGGATGACTAATAAAACATGTGATACAAGTGCAAACATCAGCATCCTGAGCAGTAAATGTGCATCTCGCAGCTTTTTGAACTTTTTCGGAGCATGGTAAGTGTATATAATCAACACCAGAAGCATACACAAGAATATAAATGCAAATAAAAAGCACATGTTATCTCCTCTATAGCTTCAGCTCTTATCCCTCTTCTGGTAAAAGTTCTACATTTCAAATGCCATCAGTCTGCAGGAAGATACAGTTTCTTCTTTCTGAGCCTATTAACACATTCGACACAATAAAGGCGAGGTGGGGGGGTGAGGAAAACAAGAGAAAAATGATAGGGATAAACAAAACGTATGAACACACAACCACTCTGCTTGCAGTTCTGAGAAGCATTCACTAATCTCATCTTCCATAGAAAAATTCTGCTCTGTTTCAGGCACTCCTGAATGTACTTAGCATTGCTCTTGAGCACACAAAACATTCCTCACGATTGCCTTCGCATCCCAGCAATCCACGGAAGATTTTACACATTTATTACAGAAAATCCTTGAAATCTAATAGATCTTAAGCTGCACACAGGTTCTGAGTGTCCCCACAGGTCCCTGCCACCCCCCTCCTGCCTTTTGCTGAGGTAATCTGCAGCTCTGCCGGCTAAGGGGACTTACCAAGGGCTTTTCGATGGGAGGAAGCAGTTGGGAGCTCGCGCACACTGGAATAGCTGCTGCCCAGTAATGAAGCAGGAACTGAGAAGTCTCACTCTTTGAGTAGCTATTCAGGTAGTGCTGCCAGCTTTCTCTAGCTCTCTGCATACACACACACGGGGCGGGGGGTGGGAGTGGGGGGAGTGGGAAGGGGGGGAGAGAGGGAGAGGCACAATAAACTCAGACTATAATTATGAGAGCTCCTTTCTACAAATTATAGCAGCAAGAATTCCCTTCAGCAGCCTTTTTAACATGATCTCTTCAAAAAGGGGTCCCTTGCAAAAAACTGCATCCTTCCTACTCTCCAGTAAGAAAAATTACAGCCAGCTCTCTCAGAGATTTAGTCATTGATGTATCATAGGGAGGTTATTGTTGATCAGAGGGGTTTTTTTTTTTCTTTTTTGTGATGAAAGTTTTATTATGAAATCTAGCCTAGTTTTCAGTCAAAAAGAGACCTGATTCTGCTCTTTATAAGGAACAGTCTCCCAGGAAAGCAGTTTAGATCAATAATTTCATGTATTTAATGACTGTATTTATGAAAGAAAGCATCCAGGCTAAGCGATTCACTAACTGGAAAGGTAACAGTTTAGTAAATACATATCACTGCCTTTTTGTACCTGCATACAGATTAAAGGAAAAATGCAATACCACGTGCAAATTAATAGAAGGATTTATAATGGAATATTATTGCATTTGGCAATAAGGGATCTGAAGGATTTAAAAGAGCTTAATCTCCAAGACAGATCCTTTCTTTACAATTCTTTAGAATTCTATTTTTTAGAATCCTTGTTCTTTGAAGCCTTAAAATTATTTATCCTGTCATTACTTCTGATGTCACCTTTGATAAAAATCAGATAAAATATATCCTCTTCCTAAATAAAAGAGGAAAGTGTTCTGGAATATTTCCCCCCATCAATCCATCTCTCTTTCTCCCACATGATCACCCATACGCTCACCTACACACAKGCACAACACAATAGCAAAAGTAACAACTGGGGAGGGGACAATAATACATTTCCTTCAATTTACCAGCAGCCTGGTTCCCCAGAAAGCAGAGACTTTGTTCAGATCTTGGTACAACTCCAAAAATCACAGGGTAATCCATAAAGCAGATGAAAAAAAGGGTGCAAAAAATTAAGCAGGCTGTATGAATCTGACTTTGTCCCCAGGAACAATGCAGGCAGCACCAGGGAACCRGTTTGGCAGAGCCCCAGTGTGACAATGACTTTAAGGACTGTTGCTTGGTATCACCATTCAGAGGCATGAGGAGACCTTGTAACAAGGATGGAAATGGGGATAAAAGAAGAGAAAATAATTGACTAAAGCCTATCAAARAAAGCAGTCACAATTGAGAGATGCCTTATTGATAGTTCTATCTAAAACATGTTAGCACTCTGCAGTGCTCCATGAAACCCTTGTTCAGCCTGCTAACATTTTGCAGGGGATGTTTTCACACACAGCTTTCCAGTTGTTGATCTTCAAAACATGTACTTAACATTTAATTACTCTTAATCAAAGAAAAATAACTTTAGGGCCTTGATAAGTTTATTAGGAAGTCATAAAACATGAAGTGTACAGACAGAGGCTCCTTTTGAGGCTTTGACTTGTCTCAGTAGCAGAAGTCTTGAAAAGATGGAAACCCCTGTCCTTTGTTGCTCCTGCCTCCCTCCTGCTCGGAGTGGAAAAGGCAGCGGGTGGTAAATACAACCTTGTGTTTAAGTTGCAGACCAGCCCTGTCTGCCACTTCTTGGCCCTAAAGGAGCCCCAATGCAGATGGCTACAAAGGCGTGTGGAGTCATTGGAGGGTATAGACAGTAGCAGCCATGACTTTCAAGACCTTGTTTTTCTTGGTATAAAAAGCAAGGACTATTAGTGGCCTATGGCCCATACATTGCAAGATCCCATTGCAACATGGGCCTATAGCCCACCCTATTGCAACATCCCAACTGGTAGCATCATTTGCTGTGGAAGTTCACCCTTACAAAACAYGAGCTTCATCTCTCTATTTGTCCTCTGGAGAGGTTAGTCAGGAGATTGGCCAGCTGTGATGCTCAAAATGCCAGAGAACTGCTCCCAAGTCTGGAGCTGTTCTAACCGGACTGCTGGGCTTCCTGTCAGTACTCTCTTTCTCTCCACAAACACACTTACTGCAGGACCATGAGAGTCTGAGACCCTCTCACTACACTCCCATGGCTGGCAAGTCTGTATTCCCGCAGCAGGATGGAACTTACCTTGGGGAAGACCTGCAGGCATCTGCTGTGGGTAGAGCTTCCYCGCCTTGTGAGCTGTACTAGCTGAAGTTGCTGGTTTTGAAAAGCTTTTTTCTAGAAATTGCAATTACGGAGCGGAAATGTGTTTACATCATGAGGGTAACCTGAATAGCTGACATCTGAGATCTTTTTGCATCAAAAACAAACTATCCAGCCATATTTCTCCATCTGGGCTTGCAAAAAAAAGGCTTCACAGAGAAGAATGGAAACAAAGAGTTCAAAGAACACCTATTACCTTTAGAATGATAGCAGGGCTCTGCTGTTAGGGAATTATATTAATTCAGTCAGATCTGTGGGTTGTCACCGGTGAGGACATGCAACTTACACTTTAATAAAAAAGATTCTTTTYTGTAGTGTAAAGAAAGAGTCCAGGAGAACTCTTTCATAAATTATGGCTCTACAACTTAGAAAGAACTAACAAATCATCTGTGACCTGTGAATCTAATTTTATTGTGCAAAGAACTTTTCCTCCAGGGCTCTTTCCCTGATACATGTATCTATTTGCCATTCTTCATTGACATAAACCAATTTCTGTGGTTTGCCTGTCAATAACTATCCTTAATTTTTAATGAGTAATACTAAAGCCATTGACCTCCAGAAGCAGGTTCTTAAAGAAACAGTTCTCATTTTCCCTGGGATGTGCAACATTTTGCTTGAAATACACCTCTTGACTGAAATGTGCATTTAATATACTGGAGAATGAGAGTGATATAAGGGTTTGTTTTATTTTTTGCATGGCTGCTRCTCTCCATCACTATCAACTACATTGGTATCCTGCTCACTGTATGAAAATAGAACTTATCTAATACAGCATATGGTATCCTCTGGCAGTCAACGTGGACTGGGCACTGACTGGTTCTAGCAAGTCTTAGTGATGTTTTTTTCCTCTGTCTCTTCATCTTCTAACTCTTTCCATACGTGACTTATTGAGTAGAAGGGTAACATTAAGAAAGTAGGTATTAGTGTACATTTTATAACTATGTCAGAATTATCCCAGTGTCAGTATTATTAATACAGGAGAATCAATATCAATTTTTCAATGAAAAGAAATCTGGATGATCTGATCTATGGAAGCAYATAACTCATGCATGCAAACAACCTCTGCCTTGTGAGTGGCACCACACTAGTTTAAGTAAAACTGATTTCTGAAGACATAACTATTCCCTTTCCCTCCTTTCTCACAAAATTCTAATCATTTTACAGTGAAAAGATACAGACACAACCTGTCTTTCAGACAGTGATTTTTATGTGTGCTAGATTGCCAGAATTAAGCACGTACATCTTAATGTCACAGGTGCAAGATTTTACGCCATTGATTAAAGGAATCAATTCCTTCATTCATGGAAAATTCATGAAAGGGAGGAGTGAAATTTCTATAATAATGCTTCTATTCTGTTCTCATTTAGATCCGGGTAAACCTAATTTCAATGTTTTGCATCAATACTAACTGTGGTCTGCAACACATTATTAATCAAGATAGTGTTGTTAAATCTAGTATAGTATGTAAAAAAACAACAAATGCTATCTCACAGATAGAGCTTTTGCACCTGTAAATATTGACTTGTACCTTCTTTAAAGCTACATATAATCAGCAGGAACTTCTGCAATGTCATTACGGAACCCAAACCTCAAGGTCAACATGTATAACCCTCAAGGTTTCTAGGCCACTGGAATTTTGAATTCATTATTCTGCAGAGGCTGTTTCTCCTTAAATGGAAGAACTTGATGGCAAGTGACGATTTTTGGAATTGTGTATCAGCAATAATGCATTGCCTGTGTCAGCTGAAGAGAAACACAATTCACAGTAACGTTTACTAACTAATTAGGATTACATAATGTTTTTCCAGGATAAACTGGGAAGGGAGAAAACTCTTTATAAAACCTTTGTGTTTGTTTTTTCTGTGTTTAAAAGAAAACAAATAAATTAATCTTGACCTACTTCAATAAAATCTGAGCTACTGAGCTGAAAAGATCTTCTATTGAGATTTTTTTTGGGTGTTCACATGAAGAAAGGTTCTAGGCAGATTCATGCAGAAGCTCAGTTTTACTCACTGTCCCATAGTGATGAGCTTCTACTCCTACATTGCGTGGCCTTGCAGATTGAAAGACAGATGTAGTCCGACGCTGGACAGGCCCTCAGCATATGCAAAACTGCTTGTTTCTGCTACAAAGACCCAAAGATTACTTGGTGTAACCCAGCTGGTAGCTCACCAATTACTTAAAATAATGTTAAACTGGGTTTCCACTTTATTGTTTACATTTGGAGAGTTTTAATGACCCTCACCACCTATTGAAGCTGAGGAGGCAAAAAAACAGTTTGCATATTGCCTAATATTGTATATTTGCAATATTGTGCAAATATATATGGGCAAATATGTATTATCAATTTGCAATATTTTCCAAATATATATGGGCAAATATATATTATCCAAATATATGGCCAAATTGCCCTATTATCAACAGCAATTGCCATTGAGTAGACATATTAAAACACCTGAGAAGTAAAAAAGAAAGACTTTAGGAAACTACTACCAGGTGCAGACTTGTCCTGGGAAGGTGACAGCTAGCACAACATCTCTGTGAAACATGCAGAAACAGCAGCACAAACAAGTTAGGTGTGTGTAAACATGGTTGCTGCTGAGTCCAGTGTTTTTCCAGCAAGTCTTTGTCTCCCCATGCTTTGATCCAGCAGGGAGTCATCACACGGTATGGCTTTCTTTACCACTCTGTGCATTTTGAACACATTGGAAAATTTTATTCCTGGCCATTATAGCACTCGTACTAGCACTCACGTTAACTGATCTGTCAGCAGGTCTGTTTAGTCTGCCTCTATCCCCATCAAGGTGCTGTGCCAGTAAGCCCTAGGTGATCTAAAGGAGTTTGTTCCCCTCTCCTGACTCCGCATGGCTATGGTGGTGGCTAACAAGCATGTGTGTGCGTGTTGCTGCTGTGTTTGATGAAGAAGAATCACAAAAGCGTGACAGGAAAGGAAAACTGCAAACAGGGGTTGTACCATTTCCTTTGAAAGAGCTGAAATGTGTCATTTTGCTGATGTCCTCCAGACCTGAGTGCCATAACTGTGGGGCAATCACTAAAGTGTCTGAGATGTACCTAATGGTGCACGGTTTCATGATACAACATGAGATTAATTATCAGCTTGCCTTTGTCTAAAGGGACAGTCTTATTGTCTGCTCCCACCTCCTCATCCCAGCTGTGATTTTTGTGGCATATCTTGGGCCAGAGCTGGGTCTCATCTGAGTGCACAAGAAGAGGTTCAATACATTAAATGACAAAAAATTCACCGAGCATATAGAAGTAGGTGATATGTCTCTGTGGTAGTGATCAGAATGGGTTTACTCCAAGTACAACRGAGTGACAGCACAGAACTGGGTAAGGGAGGAGCAGAGGGTGTCAGATTTCCTTTTCAGCAATAGGGAAATGTTAGCTCAGCATAGCCTATCATAAAATCATGCAGAAGCATACCTCTGAGGTAGTGTACTGCATTGCAACTCTGCAGTCACAAATGCCTTTAAGATTGGTTTTACATTAAACATTGTCCTATGCAAGTTAATTCAGCAAGAAACAACGTACTGCACCATCAGAAATTTCAGCACCTCTACAAGAAACCAAACTTGAAATATCCCAGGGGGGTTCCTTTAGATTATCAGAGAGAAAAGAAAAAAATCAACAACCTTCTAAACGCTATTTTTTTTGTTTCCTAGAGAAAGGAAAGAAAGGATTTCACTGTTGGCCCTTTTATGTGAAGGGCTACTGATTAATCCGCTCTGTATCAAAGATAATGTGGTTAATAGCATGAAGAAGAGGAAAAGATAACCTGAAAAGGGAAAAGGGACAGAAGTCCTGTCTTCAGTCTGAGCCTAAACTAACATGAACAAAGACCTGGATTGTGCACAGAGCATTGCCCATCACACCATCCAGGTGGAGGTGATTAAACCAAGGAGAGCAGARCACATGTAATGTGGGGAGTGGAAGGGCAAGTGGCGTGTTTGTGTGGTGGTTGTGCTTGGAGGCAGAGGTTGCCTATCGCTTGGGCAATGCTGCATCTTCTGTCTGTGTGCTCATCTTTGTGCCAAAAGTAGAGCACGGAGGAAGAGGAGTCCTTCCCTGATGTTTCCTGGATTTGCACCTGTGCCCAGAAGCACAGTCATGCTTCCAGACACAGAAGGATGTGCACAGCCAATGTGAATGTAGTCTGGCTGAGGAAATGATGGTTGAAAAAAGGAGACAACATAGACGAGATCAGGGTCGTATCAAACAACAACTGTTCTCTTTAGGCAAAGTGCAAATAAATTTCCTATAATTAGTCTGACATCCCAGGCTGACTTTCTTGTAGGACAGAAGTCCAGGCTGCTGTCTGCTAATGTTCTGTGACTCTCCACTTCCTTCTCAGGCACGAAGAACCTTTCTGGGCCATAGCTGATTTGCTGTTGCCTCTGCCCCCTAACACCCTGGCACACTGCAAGGGGCTTAGGGGAAGGAATACCAGGAGGAGGTGAGGGGTAGATGAGGGAGTCAGGCTCTGTCTCAGTACCACTGGGGCAGTAGTTGCACCTTCCTATGACTTGGTAAATAGTTGTCCCAATGGAAGAGAAGCCTTTATCTTTGAACCAAGCCTTGTATTGTTAGCCAGGACAGAACCAGTGGTGGCACAAGGCCATCTAATGAGACCTACAGCAAAAGAAAGAGTATGATTAGCAGTCTCCAGAAAAAGAGGTAGCAAATCAAAATCCTATGCTGGCTACCATGGAAGCTGGATTGTCAGATAAAAGTCGAACAGAAGCAGTGGATTCAAAAACTGGGGAAGAAAATGAATGTTAGCTATTTTTATTGTATCCCTGAGGGAAAGAGATGAGAAGAAAGAATGCCAAAAGCATAAGAACAGCTGATAAAGGTTTACTCAGCTCAGAAAATCCTACTCTAACATTTTTCATTCTATGAAATATAAATTAAGCCATTAGTACTTGAGGGGGTTTTGATTTCTGAATATGTACAAATCTAAATACATTCTACTTGGGGTCTGAAAACCTTGAAAGCCTGAGAAGTCTTGAGATTATCTCAGCTACACAAAWAGGGCATTGTAGGGTGTGTCCTCTTTTATTGCCTACCCTGTCCTAGATAAAACGGTGCAAAGTTGCTCCTTGTATGAAAAGAATATACACTGCAGTCAAAATATTTGGAGTAGATCTTTAGCTAAAAATGGTAAAATTGGAATTAGTGCAGTTTACCCCAGCAAAGCATCTATGAATTTGAGAAAAGTGT
Source organism: Amblyornis subalaris (assembly GCA_018881555.1). Classification (NCBI taxonomy): domain Eukaryota; kingdom Metazoa; phylum Chordata; class Aves; order Passeriformes; family Ptilonorhynchidae; genus Amblyornis; species Amblyornis subalaris. The sequence goes on from JACAXG010000104.1 coordinate 1,142,708, forward strand.
AACAGAGGAACAACATACTGCTAAATCAGTTTGGTCCTTTTGTTTTCAGTTAATTCCCCCAACACTGCCTGTGCATGCTCTAGGCATTTTTGCAAAGATTTGGTTTAAATTCACCATGTTGCTATGCACTTAACTAGGGGTTTATATTTTCGCTCAAAGAATTCATGTGTAGGGTTGTTGTTTTTGCCAGACATGAGTCCACAGAGGAATAAAAAGCATAAAAAGATCGGATAATAAGAGCATTTAGAAAACAATGATAAATCCTCAGAAACATAATTGAATATGTTGTAAATTTTAAATATAATTTATGCTTGATCCTCTCCTCCTTCTTCTCTATGTAACCCCACAGTACTGAAGAAGTAGTAACACCCTGTGCTACTAGCTGGGCGTAAGAAAGAATATGGCTGGATCCCCTGCGTGCTCAGCACCTCCAGAGGTGCAACAAGGCCTAATGTAAGGCATTTCAGAAAACAAATTCAAATTCTTGAGTGCAAATCTTCTGCCTAACATTTTTCACAAACAGTGAGTCCACTGAGGAAAGACAGGACAGGATTTTGCTTCAGGATAAGCAGCCACACAGGAAAGGAGAAAATGCCTTTCTGCAGCCGCCTATGTGGTCTAGATGTGTCTATACTGCCTTTTGTACTGCACAAGAGTGCTCTGGCAAAGACAGCCATCTGTTGTGGTGGAGTGAAGAGTCTGCTGCAGCAGACATGGCATGGCATGTTGGTGTCCATATGCACCTTCCTTGAGGATATCAACCTAAAGGGGCATGAAATATGATGATCGAGGTAATTCAACTACACATGCAATTTATGAATTCCAGCTGATAYGTGGAAGTTGTTGCTTTGAGAAGGCTACTGCAGGGACTCCTCTGCTGGCTGAATGACCAGCGAGACCAGGGAGGTAAGCTTCATAATTTGAGCCAGACAAGCCATCAGACTGTCTGAAGCCTGGAAAGACTAGCTGGCTTTAAACATCTTTACCAGCAAATTCATTTTTCCACCCTACCAGCTGTGTGTGTGCGTGTGTTATTGACTCCAGACTTTAAGTGCCCCTAAAGATGTACCCTAAAGACCAAGAGTGCCCAGGAGTTGAAGGTAACATTGAACTTAAAGACAGCAATGAGAAAGGGCGATGCTGGCCTAGGGCAGGGAACTCGCATGCTCCAGAATTTCATTTCCCTGGAGAAGCAACAAAAAACCAGTCTGTGCCCAGTAATGTGAAGGGGAAAGAAAAAAGTGCCATAGGAAATGAAAAGCAGTGAACAAGTAATGGGAAATCCCAGAAACTACAAGCTGAGTAGATTAGGATTCAGTGCAGTAATATGGAAAGTGTCCATRTAGGAAGTCGGCCTCTTAAGCATGTGGCATTTCCACATTTCCCCTATATGTATCATCCAAAATGGGTCCTGATGCTGATGGAGAACTTTTGATTGGCACCCTGACCAAGCAACGTGCACGTTGCTGCAATATCAGCAGTGGCTAATGTATGGAGGTCTTGCTGAAAAGAAGGGTATAGAATTGGGTGACCCAACCCAAGGGGAGGCATCTCTCAAAGGACAACGATATCAAGACATCTCTAAAATGAAATGCATGGTTCTGCCATTGTTGCCTAAAACAGAGGAAATAAAACTTTGCAACCATGTTAGAATAGTAAGATTAAAAAGCAGGTCCTTTATTGGAGGTGCTTTCAAGGTGCATAATGTGGCTATATGCATGCTTGACATTGGGTTTCTACAGTTTGTATAAGTTTAACAAATTGGCATGTCTAACTAATATGATCCAATTAAAAGAGCAGCCAATTAGGTCATCTAGCCCCTGGGTTCTGCCCCATTGGCATCAGTCCAGGGGGCTTCTTTGCCCTATTTCTTGTTATGTCTTCTCATATTCTGGCTACAAAAACAAAATGTTCTCTTCTTGAGAGTAAGACCAAACAATATTTCAGGAATGTGTTAGAAGGTTAGCTTATTGTTCTAAAATCTAACAGAAGGGGTACTAGGAGCTATATAACTATGCAAGAGTGGTCTGCAGAGCTATGAATACATGAAAAATATATAAAAAGAAAAAAATCTTAAGGTATCACCATCACTGACCAAACTTTTCACGTACACCCTACAAGGAAAAGAGTAGTCTGCTATTAACAATGACCGTGAGGTTTTCCTATGATTAATCTTTACACTTTGGTGTCAAAGAGAAGTTGTTGGCACAACTGTTGTAACCACTTTGTAATAGATCTCAGTGGATCAAAACATTAAGTTAATCATGAGATCAAGTATTATTTATCAGATGGTACAATGTTACTTTCTAATTGTCTGTTTAAAGAGATCAAAACCCAGCGCTATAAAGTTATTTTATCTTGAGTCTAGTCTTTACTAGATTCTGTATTTACAAAAGCAATTTTCTCAACACAGAATGCCTCTTGACTGTATTTCTCCAGTGTTTATTGCCCAATGGAATAATTGAATGTGCTTCAAAAGAAAGTAGATAAAGAGATTTTGAGGAAAGGAAGAACAAAAAAAGCAAGACCTAACAGCTATTAATTATTTCCTCTTTATGTATGTAACACATTAGTTTTAGATGCACTTACTTGTAAAGTTATTATACAGTTGTTATGGAAGCATCAAGCTGTTCACCAAGCAAATGCAAAGCATTTTAAGCAGTACCAAGTGTAAACCCAAAAGAATTAACGTGTTTTTCACAAGGTTTATTTGTTTGTTTGCTTGTATTTTATTCCCAGGAGAAAATCCAAATGAAAACCGGAGGCCTGTTCCTGCCAACTTTTGCTCAGCTAAACCATCCCATCAGTTTTAACAGAACAATGGAAATTTTTTAGAATTATCCATGTGAGCAAATCTTTAGGAATATTAGCGACCATGATTGATTGCAATGCTGTCTTCAGTGCAGTGTTGATTATACAAGGAAAATTGTTTTATTTCAAGATGTATAGAGTCATTTTCAGTTTTGTGTCTTGCACCTAAAGCAGACTGGACCAGATTCTTTGCTACCTTGCATGCAATATAAGCATTAACACTCTGTTTAACAATTTGCAACCAGCTTGAACATGATGCCAATTTCCAAGTGAGAAAGTTGATCAAGATTATGGCTCTGGGTATTACCTCATGATGTATTTATAGGTAGCTTCACTTTTAGAGATCGCTATTTTTTTTAACTTTTAGTGGGACATCAAGGTATTATTCAGAAACGTGACTAAAACAGTGTGAGATGAATTCTTTCAGAGGAAAAATTTGGTTTCCTGAGTGGTAGGATAATTAGCTGGCTACAAGAGACATCCAGTTTTTTTGAGAACCTGTGATGAAACAGAGGTAGAACTTGTGACTTTCTGTTCTTTACTGTCCAGGTACAAAGGCTGGCCCACCAACAGCACACTGCAAAAGTTTAGTCACAGAATGACAGAATGGGCAAGGTCTGAATGGACCACAGTGGGTCATCTGGCCCATCCTCCCTGCCCAAGCACATCCTAGAGTACATTGCACTGGAATTGCGTCTGAGCAATTCTTAAATATCTCCAGTGAGGGAGACTTCACAGCCTCTCTGGGCAATCTCGTCCAGTGCTCAGTCACCTGAACAGTAAAAGCTTTCCTCATGTTCAGGGGGTACTTCCTGTGCATCAGTTTCTGCTCTTGCCTCTTGCCTTATTGTTTGGCACCACCAAGAAGGGCCTGGCTCCATCCTCTTGGCACCCTACTTCCAGGTGCTCAGTCTTGGAAATCACCATTGCAGTGTAGGACATGAGAAAAACCTAGCCCTTGCTTTTAAAAATTCTAGTGGAATGTTAATGGTGACATTTCCTAATGAAGTCAATAGTTTGTCCTTTTTTGTTTATTCCTAAGGGCCTCAAGAGGAGGTTAAAGCAAGGTTAGAGAAACCAAGGGAAATAGTTTCCAATTTCAATTGCTCTACTGAAGTCACAAAATAAAAATACTTTTCCTTTTTGAGAAATTTTAACTAATTCAGGTAGCTGAGATGTCATGTCTCAACAAAGAGGGAGCACACAATTGATAGTAATTATCATCATAATCATGTTTACAGTAGTGACAGATTGCAGATTAATTAGACAATTAGAGATGGAAGACAGAACAAAATAACAGTAGCTAAACCATGTTTAGTGTGGCTACAGCAAGTTTTTCTTGGGTATTTATTAATTTCACTTAGGTGTCACCTGTACTACATTTTTTGGAAGAGGGCTTGGGGCCATTCCTGTAGAGGACACTATATGTAAGAAGGATGAAGAGGGAGGAGAAAGGTCAGTCACATGCAGGGAAGATCCCAGATCACACAGCAGAGCACCTCACATGGTAGAAGAAACCTGTGTTTAGGCACCTGAATCTCACACCTTCAGTGTTTCAGACTCAAGAGAAGCACCTTTAGTAAGGCCAGTACCTTCTTACAATGAAGTCAATTGCCACGTTAATGGCAGAGACCTTTAAAGACTACCCATCCTCAGCTGTGCACCAATTAAGCACACAGAGTATGTCTCTGTTCAGAGATAGGATGAGTCCAGATGATCCAGGAAACCATCGCATGATATGCAGTTGTTCACAAGAGGTGATAGCTCACTCAGCAATCATCATCCTGCAGCACGACACCCGGTGAAAGGAAAGCATCCATCTCATTCATTAACAGGAGACTGTCACGTATGTACCTGTGTTTCATCTAAAGTTAATCCCTTTAATTAAAAGCTTTTTTCATAGTATGTGTTAAATTCCCATAGAAATTTTTCCATTGATCTTGGATTTTGCCTTTAGCACACTCAATTTCTGGGTCTGTAATAATCTGACATACTTTTTTTAACTATGAGGAAAATCTTTCTTTTTGACTACAGCAGCACTGATTGATTCTGTGCTTACAGATGGATTTTGTTTTATGGTCTTTTTTTTTCACTCATGCTTCAGAAACGTATTGGTTGGTTGTATTCCCATAACTGAAATAAACTGGTGGCACAGGAGAAAACTGCCACATTTGCTGAAACGCCACAGACAAATTGCTAGTCCTTTAGCTAACCTTATTTTTTTTTATTTCCCAAGAAATGTGCTACACTTCTAAAGAGAACAATTGCAGGGAAACGAAATACTCTGCCTTTATAAAGAAAAATGATATAATATGGGGGTGGGGAGAGAGTAGAAATAYTTCTGGTTATTCTGAAAGTTTTTATTCTTTCCCAGTAAAACGTTATTAAAAGAGTATGCAAAGTTCAGGGCTGATGGGTTTTTCTAAAAGACGTGCAGACTTAACTCATTATTCAGGTGAGTGGTCCAGAGAGGTCTGTAGGCCCATTCCAATGAGTGATGACATTTAGCAAACTCTTGCAAGCTGAAGAATTAAAACGCCAGTTCTTTAAGTTGCCTGATGCTGGCAGATGCCCCCGTGTCTGCTGGGTCTTTAAGAATGGGGACAGGATTCCATTCGGGGGCTGACATTTTAAGTAAATAGGCAATTTTTTAAATGCCATAGCATACTGGCTGTGCTTTGAGATATGTTCATATGAATGAGGTAAAAAATGGGAAGGCTGAGTGAACGCATAAGCCAATGAAAGACAGTAGCTGTCTAACTTGAGCCCTGTTCATCTGGGGAAAAGGTCCTTACGCTTTTGCTCTTTTCAGTTAAATTGCTTTGCCATTATCTGTATCTCTAATTTTCTTGCAGACTTTCCCTGGGAACAGAGGAAGTAATGGACATATTAGAGGGATCAGACAGCTGTGAATACAGAATCTATTGTGCAGTTAGGGTCAAGTTATTGTGGGTCTGATCCTGGGGCAGGCCCGGAATACGCAGCCCTTGCTAAACTCAGGATGAAGAACCCTCAGCATATCACAGATACAGGCTACAACAAAATAAGGAATCATCTAGGCTGTTGCTAACATTGACAGAATTTTTGGACCTAAATCCGTACGGGATTGAACCTCCTAAAACCATGATTCCCAAAGTGCTTTGCCACCTGTGTATCCCAACAGATATTTATGTTAATCCATATGCCTACATGTCCACCACTGCACACACAACTATTGATGACCTGTTTGGCTTTTCCTACAGTATCATGACTGTTGGAGCAAAGCAAAGCAAAGCAAAGCTTTCCTTCAATACAACCTCATCAAGCAAATAGGTGTTTTCACAGATGTGGAATCTACACAATAGAGATAAGGCTTGCTATAAGAAAGCTGGAATGCAGTTGTTAGTGAAGCTGCAAAACTTGTAATTAAATTGTTACGTAGCCTCGTTTGACCAACATTCAGACATGGTTCAAGTCCACTTCTGCAAGTGGTGAAGGATCTGCTCACCTTTTTAAAATTTTTCATGCCCTCATTGGAATGGCAATACTGATTATAACCCAAAAATTTCTGAGGTTTGAGGATCACCTAGGTTTGGTTCCACGGTTGCTGAGTTGTGGAGGAAAAGGGCAATCTGATGCTACAATGCAATGTCTGTGATATCAACATAATTGGTTATTCCAGATACAGGTAAATTGTCTTCTTCTGTGTGTTTCTAGTCCTCAATTTAAAATTAATGGGCCAGGGTATTATGCTGACTATTTCACCAGAAGGTGTCAAATACCTAGCATGGTAATGGAATGATTACACAGCTTGAAAGAAACAAGGACAGATACCAGTAACAGCAAAAACAGGTTTTCTGGAATAGCAAGGAAACCAAACAAACACTGTGAGGGTAAAAGTTCTAGTCCTGGTTGGACATACATGTATGACAGACCCTACTTTTCATTTTCAGGGTTACCAACTTGCAAACTGCTCTAAACTTAAGGTATAACATCAAGGAGGAAGATTTATGTTCTAGTCAGCCTGGTAAAAATGCTGACAGACATTGGAGATGAGACTGACATTAAAGTGACTGTATATATAAGGTGTCAAGGCTTGTTTGATCAGCAGATGGGCAACTAAACAGTGTCGAGCCTTGAAGGCAATGCTGTCTTCAGTTACTAAAGAGGAATTTGTCTTAGCTTGATTTATGAGGAGTAGTGAATTATGGTATGTGGTCAGTGCATATCTCATCTAAAAGGGGAAAGAAGCCTATCCTCCCTGAAGGAATCTCTCCTGCCTATTTCCAAACCAAGATACCAGTCCTGAGGACTTTCTTGTTTCTTCCTCTTTCTTCCTTGCATCAGTGACTGTAATGTGAGATGGTGCTCACTTCCTTGTTGGCCATCTGCTTTTTACTCTTTTGTCTGGATTTTGTATTTTGCAGCAGAAGTAAATTAATGCCTAATAATTTTTTCAAGATAAATTCAGCAAAATCTTTACTATTTCAAATTACACCTTTCACACTCTTTTTACATGTATAAGTTCATTTTTTCTCCTCTTCTTTCCCATGTTTTGATGTTCTATACCCCTTCTTTGTTGCACAGCCCTTGCCCAAGTTCCCATACCCTAAACCCTCTCTATTTTTGTTCCTAGATGTCTCTCTCTCCCGCTCTCCCTCTCCTTCTTCCACTCCTGCTTTTTCCAATTTCCTTACTCCTTTAAATTCTCTATTCACAACCTTCGACTGACTATGGCTATCAGAKTACGAGGGGAAACTGGTGCTCCACCTATTGCACTTCAGGCTCTCACACAGTCAAGCACAGAGTCTCCAGGGTCACCATGCTTTTCTCTACTGGAACAGAGAGACACATCCCACCAGCACAGCACATCAATATTTACTGATACGGAAAAGTACTCTGTGGGAACAGAGGCCAGGGAGCCGTTCTTCCAGTGGCTGGCTACTAATAATGAATGATAGTGCCTTTTAGTTCTAGAGCAGAGGATGTTCTGATGGATACATTTTCATTTGCCACCCTGTTTCTCATAGTGCCAACTTCACTGGGTCATGGTGATGGCTGGTGTAATAAGCCAAAAATGTGTCTATTTAAACTTGAAGATCAACCTCCTGTCATTATCATTAAAGAAAAATATATCATATTAAAGTATTTTCTGATTGATTTTTTTTCTAAACATGTCAAATTACTTCATTAGGTTTTAAGATAGCATTGACTTGAGCAAGCAAGCAGACACAGAAATATTAGTGAAGACATAATTAGTGTGCTTTTCCCCCTTTTTCAAGATTGACTTAGGATACTTCAGTGATGGTAGTTTTCTCCTTTGGTAACCAAACTCTGCCTTAGAGAGTATGCTCTCTCATGACATTTATCCCATCCTACTTAAACAGAGACGATTAGGGTTTTTTAATGCAATTCTTTTCACAGTAGATGCATTATTACTGCTGAATACAGACTTATGTCCAAAGTAGGACATTTCCTGGTCAAATTTGCAAAGCTGTGACAACATTTTCCCCAAATCACTTAATTAGATGCTATCTGTGAAACATTTCTAAATGCAATTGCCTTCTAACAATATATTTGCTTTTTCCACCCCTGCCTCTGACCGAATTTTGTGTATCAGTTTGTTTGTAGATACAAAAAGTAAGGTCTTGCCATCACTTGAAATGAAATAGATCCATTTATCCTTCACTATTGTAATTATGTCACAGTAATCACTTTGCCCCACTGGCGACCTCCACCTTAGTTCCCAGGATGAGCTGTAATTTGGTTTCTTTGCCAACTGAGATCCTCATTCATCTCATGAGGTTACTCTAAGCACTGTCTGCGGGGGGATTGTTGTATTGCTTTTGTCTACAGGCTGGACTGAAGCAGCAACTGTCTCTAGTATTCACCTAGGGCACTATTAAGGATGAAAATAAGAGTTCAAATAAATGGGAAGACAAGCCTCCCTAAAATTCACAGTTTCACAGCAAAATATCGTGTCATTTACAATGAGGCGAGTAGTTACAGAGTGACAGTGAAATTTATCAGGAGTATGTGGAATAGAACATTAAGCAGTGCAATTAATTGTGGATAATAGACTTACTGGAAAATGTATTTCAAATTGTTAAAATTTTGACATTGACACAGAGTTTGTGTATACACATACATCCAAAGTGAAAGCTCATAAAAACCTTCTCCTTGCCCTAGTTACCCAGCTGTTAAAATGAAGAAATATTTAAGTGAACGGCCCTTTCCATAAATGAGGATGCTTTGAGAACATAAAGGGTTGCCATCGGATATGTAAAGGCTTTGTACTTATTTCCAGTAGTCTCACTTGAGTTACTGCTTTTCCCTTTTTGTCATTTCTGCAATGTTTTCATTTCTTCCCCAACTACCTCTGTTTGAAATGTTTTCAATTGTCTTGCAGTATCATTTCCACAGTATGTATTATTTATTTAGATGTTGCTAATAGTACAATATTTCAACTGTCAAGAAACCTGATGTCTAGACTTTCTCCCACTTCTTTGGTTTGAATGACAAATAAGTTGCACCTTCTGGGTATATTTCTTAATGCTAAATAGTAACTATCTCCCTCGCTTTCTAGACCTAACACAGAGAAAGAACTAAGCTTTGCTGAAGGAACAACCTCTTTTTAACAGTTGTACAAAGAGTGTCATGTAGGTATTTTCTCAGGTCCGCAATTCAAGCATTTTTAGTTTGAAAGTAATAGGGGTGTGTGAATTACCCCTCAAAAGCAAATTTTGAAAGTCTCAAACTTGACTGAGAAGAACTTACATTTCCATTTCCTCTTGTCCTTCAGAGCAATGACCTTCAGTGGTTCTAGTCCAGCAAAGAGCCCAGCAAAGAGCCCAGCAAACTCAAAATTAACAAACTTCTGTAGTGTCAAGTCTTAGCTGAAGCTGTAAATGAATCAATCAAATAAAAACATGGAAAGATCTGTTCAACATTCATGGGAGAAATTTTTGTAGGTCTAATCTTTCCCTTGTAGTCTGCCACTGCTGTAGAAGACCTCAACCTTTTCAGCAACCAAAGCAGTCATACTGTTTAAGTTACTCATGTAAGAAGTAGCTGTTTTCTGTATAAACCCCTGTTTTTTCATTTTAATTCTGTAAACATAAGAAGCATCAAGGCTTCTCACTGTCAACATATCTCCTGTCAATCATTGTCTACGGACCACTGTATTCCAGCTTCCCATTCCAAATTAAGTCCACAAGTACCCTGGAAAAATAATTATATAGTCCCAAATGAGAGTTCTTGCTTCAACTACATTTCAAAATGTTCCAATATGACTCTTGAAAAACTGTTATAGGACAGTCTGAAAACACATTACGTTGCTCCTTACGTATTCCCAAAGTAATTGACTTCTCCAGGGTGTAGTATAAGTGTCCTCTGTTGACTTGGGATCTAAAGGAACTCATCTAATCAAGAGGTCATGAAAACCTCCAAATTGACCAAGCCAGAGAATCCATCCTCCRGTGGCTCTTAATTTATTGTACAATACAAGAAAACAATAGAGTCCTGTTATGAATGGCACAATTGCAAGGATTCAATAGTTCTTCTGGGAATTTTACTTAAGCTTGTCTAGATATAAATGCTATATTCAAGAAAAATTTTCTTGCTGTGGAAATACCACAGAACTTCAATGCAAAACTTATCTGCTGACACACTACAAGACCAGAAAAGTATTGCACTGTACCATAGCTCATCCTAATTAAATTGACTCAGATTTTTAAAGTTCTCTTGACAGATTGTGCCAGCTCTTGTTCCTTGTCATCATTTAAGTATAGCTACTCAATAAATGTTTCTTCCTTTATAAGAAATAACACCAGCAGTTTGTTACTTTGCTGGAAATGGCAATTTTCTCTCTCAAATTTCCATTTAAGGTGAAAGGCTAAATTATAGATACATCTCTCAAGCTGTGTCTCCTACTACAAGCCTTTGTAATTACATTGTGACTCCTCTGGAATCTCTGTTTAGAAATGGATGCATTTAAGCTTAGATCACAAGGAATCTGGGAAAAAAACAGAATTAGATCTAGTTATGATCTTGAACATATATATGAAATTATGAGGTTATATATACGCATGCCTATACGTATATCTATATCTAGACAGAGAAAGAAAATTCAGAGAAAACTCTCTATATGTTTATATGTATTGCATGTGTGTATGCCTGGTATGTGTAGAGAGAGAGGTAGGATTCAGATGACTAGGAGTTAAAATAGCAAATACATTTGAATATTTGCTACCTTAGCAGAAGAGCTTTCTCTTGTTTGCTTTACGGGTTACCTGAGTCAATGTTTCAATGAAAAAAATATACAAAAAATAAGAAACAACCCGGTTAGAAAGTGGTGCTGGACAGTGGATAAAATTTAAAGACATACACTTCATTGCGGGAGCTGCATTCCTGTACATGAAAACAAAAAATTGCCGATAATACCTTGTTCTGAAGCTATGGTGATATAAGCAGTGTTTCTTGAGATTTTCGATGTCACCTTTGAGAATTTGCATGAATGAAATCAATTAGGTGTTGTAAAGAAATGCTAGGAATGCTTTCCCAGAAGAAAGTACATTATAGGTGAAATGTGTCAGTCTTTTGTTTCCAGCAATAATATATAACATTAGCTGAAATATGTTTGTCACCATGAACTTTCACTCACATATGTTCATTTAAGGGCTGGGCAACCTCTTTGAATAGCAGTTGTGGGTTCGTACCACCATAATTTACTATTCAGATAGCTTTATTGTCAACATTAGTAAAAACACATATTTTCTGCACATAATATTATTCTTAAATAAATTAATTCTGATTTTGGCATTGGTTAGAAACAAGCCAGAGACACTGTTGGTGACATAGTCACCTAAGAGATATGATCATTCCCTGTAAATGCAGGGAGATTCTGTGTATTACTATCAAATCAAAGAAATTGCAGCAGAAAACGTTGCATGGATGTTCTGCAAATTATCCTTGGGTGACAAGAATATGCCCATCCTATCAGTCGCTACATAGCCAATACAGTTTGGTCACTTGAGAACTGTGATTTAAGTTGCAGAGAGATGAGGGAATTGACATTAGTTATTTTTTAAGGCATAACTGTAGTTCATATATTTCTCCAAGATGGTAATTTTTTTTTCAGTAGCCTTTTTCACCAAAGGTTTTGATTGCAGMAAAAATGTCTTTTCATCCCATTTTCTCATAGCTCTTATGACTGAAGGAAATATGACAGACTGGCTTCCCTGTCACGACATTTGTCTCGATGCTTTCTATATAACTTTTCCATCCAAATTTTTGAAGTTTCCTTACAATCAAACAAAATTAACCCCTACTTACTGTTTAGAAATTAAAAGACAAATGCTTAAAAGAATGTTTGAATACTTGCTGTTCCTATGGGACCTAATTAAGAGAATGCAAATTTCATTTTTCAGGCACTGATTTCAAAATTATGATAAATAAAATCATGGCTGCCAATCCCAAATTGTTGGGCTGTGAAATAGGAGCTATGTTTTGGATCGTGTGATGTATGTGTATGCATTTGTGTATACACAGCTATACTTATTGCTAAATTTGGAATCTTCATGTTCACAAATAATCTTTCTAGGTTGAGCTGAAAAAGCACAGTAATTCTTGTGGGACTAATTTTGGGTTAAGCTTTACAAATATATTCTGTTGCATTTCTTTCTGCCATCTCGTGCCAATTCSCACCATATATTTAAAAATAGTTTTTGAAGTCATTCAAACTGTACATTAATTGCTGAGAAAGAAGAGGCCTTTTTTACCTTCGTTGTCCCAGGCAGGCAGCAATTCTCTTTTCCTTGCAGCCTAAAATATCTAGGCACACACTCAAGATGCATTGCAGAAAAGTGCTGCTCTCTGACATGGTCTGCTGTGAGCTTCTCCTTACTCTGGCAGTCAATATGTGAACACATTAAAGACTTCTCCTCTTTTGATATGTGAGCACTGCCCTGGGATATGCTGGTCACATTATTTTCTCTCAGCAGATAATGATTTCCCATCTTCTGCCTTGTCCCAAGTTGGGATTTGTAGGGAAAGGAAAGGCTTGTCCTATTGCCTTTAAAACACAGTTTTCTGGGGCTTGTGATATATCTTTCATCAAAAGGGAAATATGACAAACCTATTGAATATTATCTAAAATCTCTCTCCTGTCTTTCAGGGACCTCCAACCCCAGCCTCTCTTCATGTGAAATGCATCTGCTGTTCTCAAGCTCATTTTCAGCACTCTTTTGACACTTATTTTTCTGCAATCTTTCTATTCCATCATGAAATAATGCTTTATCATTTGCGAGAGACTGTGAAAACGAGCACTCAAGTGTTATGATCTTCCAGATAGCCAAAATCTTATGGTAATTCAAGACATAATTCAAGGTAGTACTGGAGGGAACAAGAAAGCAGCAGTTCACAGCAGAGGTCCTGAGTGACTCTTTCAACCTGGATCAATTAATTTCTACCAAGGGATGTGTGTGACTGTTTGGTGCTACGACAAGATGTTGCCAGACCCTGCAAGCCCAAGCATATCTCAGTATAAGAGACATGCTTGAGTACTTTTCTATAACTACCCCAAAGAAATTGTCATGACCACCTGCTCAGCATTGCAGGAGCTGTATGACACTGTGAAGCATTTCTCCTTATCAAGCTATGAACTCTTTAAACCGACATTTAAATTGAATTCAGGAACAATTTCTCCTATCTCTAATCCAGACAGGGTTTTGAAGAGGTGTCTGTTGGAGAGGCCTGCACTGACCTCCTATAAAAGTCAGACCCATTCTGCTTGGTACCACTTTTCACAGAAAAGAGAGAGAAAAAGCACAAGCCTGTAGAAGAGGAGATGTTGGCTGAAATGCAGCCAAGAGATTTTGGGGAATCTCCTGTAAAATGCAGTACCCCAGAGCATGCACACTATTTGCCCCTGTCTAGGGTTAGCCTGGCTTCCCTTAAATAGGCTCTGGAGTGCAAATGGTGACAAATGTCTCTAGGAGCCTAAAAGGGTACTTTAGGAATGAGAAAAGGAGAACTGCTGTACTGCATTCCCTAATTACTGCTACCTGCAAGTATTTCACCTCTCACCTCTCAGTTGTTTTAGTCAACWAATTTGTTAGGAAAAATGTTGGATGACTGTGAGCTCTAGTCAGCACCCTCATTGTTTTGTTACAACTCTGTTATTGTTTTCCACAAAGAGTGCGGAAGGACAAAAAAATGCAAGGAACTATTGACCTTCTTGTTGCTCGAACAGTTTATTTTCTTCAGTCTGCATATTTTGCAACCATGGAGGGAGAAGAAGTAAAGGCTGTGTTTCTGATCTCTTCTGTAACAGCGCACTAACCATACCTCATATGTTTTCCTGCTGAGAAAATATGCTTCTGTTCTTCATGGAAAGACCAAAAATTTATATGTCTTGATTTTGTGCTGTGTACATCAATTCCAGCTCATGGCTTCAATAGCTACATCAGTTAGAACCCTTTGAAAATGGTCAGCTGGCGGCAGCAGATATTCCCAGGTTCAATCAGACAGGAGCCAATCACAGGCATTTTGGGTCTTCAAAGTCAGTGTGACTTCCTCAGTCTATGCTGTGCCACTAAACCAATTCATTTATGTATTAGACATAGCTGATCCTCCCCAGTAGCTATGCTTTTAGTCCACTGAGAAATCATTAAACTAGAAGCTGCCTTGCAGATAGACACTGGCTATGGTGCGATGTCAGTGCTGCCAGTTAATTCTGATCAAATTATGGCCTTTGAAAACAGAACAGAAACCATTTAGCTAGCAAAAATCAAGTTCTTCACAGAAGACTCCATTGTCTGCATTCCTATTTTTTATGTCAATGATTTGATAATCGGTCTTTTTGTTATAAAACTCTTTCTCATGCAAAAATGTGCAATCAATCATTTTTGTTTCCACTGCACATGGACTTTTATTGGTACCTTTTATATGCAGTTTTCATGAATAGTGTTATAGCCAGATGAAGAGAAGAGCCAACTTGAACTTCTAGCTCACTAATTCTTCACAGATTAGCGCTGTCAGCACTGATGGATGAAGGGAGAGATCTATCAGAATGGATGTGAGGGGGTTTGCTCCTGCTTTGTAAATCATGCAGGAAATCCCAGTGTAAACTAAGCTGCTGCCTCTCACAAAAGTTAAAACATCACAAGCAGAGCAGTACCCCCCAGTTAAATTGTCTTTTTGTTGCTGCTGATCAAATTTCTTATAATCCTTCCCACTTGTTTTGTCTAGAGCTGCATTAGTGATGAAAGGCCTTCAGATTTATTAAAAGAATATAAAAGCAGAACAGAACAAATTAAAACAGCCCAGAAACTCACGAGCAGGGAAGAGCACATAATGTGATCTGTGTGATCCTGTTGATGATCACAATTCCCATGGAAGTCGTGTGAGTGCAGAGATATGCAACAGTCTCTAGGAGTGATCCTGTTTTTTTTCAACTGGACACCAACAAACTGAGCAGTGTTATGAAGCACTTTGAAATATCTTTCCAAGGAAAAATTTTCTCTTTTCTTCCTCACTAAAGTAAAAGCAAAGGTTTTATTTCATGTCTTTGCCGTAGAGACAACAACAACAGCAGCAGTCTGGTGGTTTGTGGAGTGGGAATGTATAATTTTATTTTTTTTTAATTAAGTGTTCCCTCTTAACTCCCATGGTTGCAGACCTGCTTTCTTACAGGTTTTTCCCCTTGGTATTACTTCAGGGTGGGCCCTTTACCTTAGGCGGGGGCACAGAGGTCCAGCCTTTATATTAAAGCTGACTGATATATTTTTGAGACTCCCTCCTACAGCTTTATAACTTTTACCTGATGCAGGATGTAGTTTCATCTTCTGAGAGATTTTCTTGTTCTCATCTCYGAGACAATAATGCGTTCACCTACAATGAAGCATCTGGGTCAGGCTGAATTCTAGTAACAAATTTTCATTAAAAAGTAGTATAGATGTATTAAAAAGTATCCATGAATTCTCTTCATCCATTAGAGGAAATCACAAGGACTCTGGTCTCTCATTCAATAGATTCCAACCACTGCCAGACACATCCCAATTTTGCTTTAAAGAAGCTATCAAATGCTGATTGCTGGCATTTTTGACTTGAAGTTTCAGTAATTTCTAGTGAGATTGATAAAAGAAGGCAAAGAAGAGGTGACAGAAAGGTCTTGGTTATTTAAGCCAGCCAGGGAAGGCTTGGAGGAGAGATAATTTCCTCTGTAAATAATATCTGAGTAAATAAAGGAACACAGATCACTGAATAAGTTTCCCCTTGGGAGGAAGAAAAGCTCTTTAAGCACAATAACTGGCTCTGAATAAATTTATACTGGAAATAGTACGTCTCCTACCACTAGGTCAGTGGTGTTCTGGAATAAGCTTCCAGCTGGAGCTGAAGGAGTAAGTGAGGCAAGTAATTCACGGGACAGAGCTAGATGATGACTTTATGATGGCCTTATCTACTGCACAGTCAGTGCTGATTCAGTGTTGACATTAAAGAGTGTCCTTCCATGTTCTTAGAAGCAGTGCCCTGAGATGGGAGCTGTCTCTACCCAAAAGGACATTTCTCATTTAGTTAGGTCAGAACACTCAGCACTAAAGTGCAACTGTGAAGTCTAAAACCCTTAGGTTAAAATAAGACGGGAGGTGGGCTGCACTTTCTCTTACCAAACCTAATTTTGTGTCAGAATTACTACCGTTTTTGATGGAATCCCTCTTTGTCCAAGGATGTATGACTGAAAAAAAAATCTGTATTAAAGGTTATTACCTTCCTATTGCCCTAAAAGAAGTCTGGAAAGGAGACAATGGGAGAAGTAACATCTAAGTTCTTTCATTTTTAATAGTTGTTTCCCTTTTCAACTTTTCTGAATGACTTTTTGAGTATTTCTGGCTTAGGTTTCTCCTAATTGCCCCTTGAAAATTCAAGGACATGTGGCTGCATTAATTTTTAAAATATAACTGCTCCTGTATTATGTGTTTGTAGTTCATGCTGCAAAGAGGGAAAGGAGAAGGAAATTTCAGAGTCTTATGACTCTGTGCACTATTATGTGTTTCTTGATGATCCATCGATATGGTTTGCTACTTGTTGAATGGTTTATTAAATGCCTTTCAGCCCGTGTTGYATGGGCACATCACTCATTACAGACACTTCAGGCACCATCAGCTCTGCAAAGAGGGTCTGAGTAATGAAGACCCTTCTTCTGGTGTGAATGCAGAGAAAGGGAAATCATCATTCCATCCCTTTTTCCAGCAAGAGGCTGGCTCTTGACTTGCTTGTTATCATGGTTACTGTCAGCCTTTAGACAACAAGCTTATTACTTAGCTTTGTCTTGCAATATGGGTTTCTATGGCTGTGGTTAAACTGTGGGGCAAAAAGCTCTGTGGGCATAATGAGATTTGTCCCAATGTCACAGACAGCATGTCATAAAGAGAGTTAATCAAAGAATCACAGAATAGTTAAGGTTGGAAAAGACCTGTAATATCATTGGATCCAACCATTAACACAGCACCGCCATATTCACCACTAAACCAAATCCCTAGGTCGCATCCACAGGCCTTTTGAACACTCCTAGAGACGGTGGTTCCGCCACTTCCCCGGGCAGCCTGTTCCAATGCCTGAATACACTTTAAGTGAACAAGTTTTTCCTAACAGCCAATCCAAATGTCCCCTGGAGCACCCCAAGGCCATTTCCTCTTGTCCTGTTAATAGAGCACATCATAGTTCTTCAACGCTGTTTTTCTTACAAAAGACACAGAGATGGTACATACCAAATTCCCCTGGGGTCAGTGCAGGCTGGGACCAAGATGTGCAGCCTCAACACACAGGCTRAAGGCTACAGAAGAGTTTGTGTAGACCCAACCAGTATCACCATGGAGATCTCACAGTTGTTTCCATGACATTTATAGGTATTTTCAATTCTTCATGAGTGGTGAATAGAAATGAAAAAGACAGGCATTCTACTTTACAGAAAGAGACAAAGAAAACATGCAGCACATTTTAAATTGACTATTTAAGAGATTACTTTAAAATCTTTATATTGCTGTAAAATAGCCTTTTGTCAAGCAATT
The DNA here is from genome assembly GCA_018881555.1 of Amblyornis subalaris. NCBI lineage: Eukaryota > Metazoa > Chordata > Aves > Passeriformes > Ptilonorhynchidae > Amblyornis > Amblyornis subalaris. The sequence continues at coordinate 1,160,566 of JACAXG010000104.1, forward strand.
AATATCCTCTATTACATATTTTTGCCTCACGTTTTACTGTCCTGTGACTATACATAATAATAAATATTACCAGGAGTTTTCTTCAAGCTTTAGTTAGATACTAAATAGATGAAATTGGATTTAAACATAAGAAAAACTGGTTTACTGTAAAGAGTGATCAAACACTGGRGCATGTTGCCCAGAGTGGAGTTGCCCTGTGGAGCAGCCATCCATGGAAATGTTCAAATCCTCACTGGCTACAACCCTGGATAACAGGTTCTAGTTGACTCTTTCATCAGGAGACTGGACTAGAAGGTCTCCAGAAGTGCCTTCCAGCCCCAGCAATTCTGTGATTGTGTGATATCAAAATTGTGTGATAAGAAGACACACCACCAGATACTAACCTACAAAGTACCAGGATTTCTTTTTGCTGATGTGAGTGGGAATTGAACAAGATCATGAGGGGTTTGTAGGCTTGCCAGGAAATCTAAGGTGTGCTTTGTTATAAGCATAGTGTTAGTAACATCATCCTTTCTGTGAGATCTATTTTTATTTTCAGTAACTAAGGGGTACTTCCCACCTTTTATACTGAACTGCACACATTTTCTTTTATTGATGTTTTCCATATTTTTCTGTGGCACCAATATATACCAATAAATAGTGTTGTATAAGAGAAACAATGGCTTTTATCACTGAGATAAAAGGAAGAAGAGTTTGTTTCTTAGAGGAGAAACAAGTGCAAGAGAGAGAGATATCATACATAATATGTTGATTTTGTAAAATAATTAATAGAAGACTCAGAACATATATTTTTGGCAACATATCAGTATCAGAGTTTTACATTTTCCCACCCTCTTTCATTCTCAGTGGATTTTCCAACTGCAGCAACAGAAAACCAAAACCAACTGCTTGAATAAGTACTTAATCAAAACTTAGTCTTAAAAGAAATATTGGTTTACTGGAATTTTTTCTGCCGAAAAGCCCAATTGTAGGACATCTGTTGCTCTACTCTCTGCTACCTAAGAATGAAAACTCTTTTATTGTTTACTATTCTGATCTTTGAAATGGTTCACAAAACATGTTTGATAAATAATGATAGCTTCTGGGGGAAAAAATTAGATTTGGTTCATTGCTGGTTTTAAAGTCACAGTGTGTTAGAATAAGGCTGAGATAATTGCTTTGTCAGAGTGGTTTCCTTCTCTTTTGAAGCTCTCCTAGGGTATTTTAGCTGGTATTAAATTGTTCTTTTTAAAATTCATAGCAAATTTCAAATATATTTAAATCAAACCCAGATCATGGCTATTAACTCTGTTTCACACCATTCMAACATTATAATAACTAGCATTGAGTGGGTCTCGCACAGGTGGAACACGGATTTGAGAGATATCTGAGCTCTTACAGTTCCTATTGAAATTCTTGAGTTTTTGATAGGCTGTTCAAGGTCAAAGAATGGGAAAAAAGTTGTGAATACATTTTAAGTTATTAATATAAGAACTGTGACATTAAAACCCAACAGCAGTAAAATGTTTTCGTGTAGACAGATTAATTTACAGCAATTCTTATGAGTACTGAGATGTTATGGACAGAACAGTACAAGAAGGTTCTGCACATGCTTGAAGGTGTCCAGAGAAGGGCAATAAAGCTGGTGAAGGGTCTAGAACACAAGTCCTATGAGGAGCAGTTGAGGGAGCTGGGTTTGTTTAGCCTGGAGAAGAGGAGGCTCAGGGGAGACATCACTCTTTACAACTGCCTGAAAGGAGGCTGTAGCCAGGTGAGGGTCGGTCTCTTCTCCCGGGCAACTGGCAACAGGACAAGAGGACACAGTCTTAAGCTGTGCCAGGGGAAGTTTACACTGGACATTAGGAAGAAGTTGTTCACAGAGAGAGGGATTGGGCAATGAAATGGGCTGCCCAGGGAGTTGGTGGAGTCACCCCTGGAGGTGTTTAAAGAAAGACTGGACATGGCACTCATGGCCAYGGTCTAGTTGACAAGGAGGTGTTAGATCATAGGTTGGACTYGATGTCTCAAAGGTCTTTTCCAACCTAGTTAATTCTGTGATTCTGTGATAGATGATATCTCATGAAAAATCATGACTTGCTATTTCTTCATATTGTTGCTAGATTTGAAAACATTTCCAAGTTTCTGTGCACTGGTACACCACCACACTGTATTGCATGCCATGCCACTTGACTCTGGCCAAGAATATACAGTACATTACCACAGCAACTGTAATTCAAAAAGAAGATCCTTTGYGTATTACTTCAACTGCATTATGTTAGTGCTCTGTCAAAGTCTTGAATTTCTCTAGTTTTACATAGTGACAGATTCATTGTCTGCCCCATGTATTTCACAAGGGGCAGAGTCAGGCCCTGTGATTTTAAGTTCCAGTTAGGGTGTTTTCAAGGCATGATGGCTACAACTCAGAAGTTTTGATAGACTGGCAAGGTATAGATAAACGTCCCAATGGTTTCTTAAACCATCTTAATCTTTCAAGTCTATGAAACCAGACCGGAAAGTTTTCAGGGTACAACTTGATTTGTAAAATTTGCCTAATTTCTTCCTTTTCATACAATTCTGCTCACGTTTCCTCAGCCGTGAAATATCTTCTTGAAATCACTAGAATGGCAAAGGTATATGCAAGGAAGGATTTTAAGGCACAGACTTGGTCTGCATTTGGAAATTCCATGAAGTGATATTCAATTTTATTTTTTTTACTTGACATTTTAAAATCTTCTGGTGGACTCAGTCCTAGGAAGTGCAAGGCTTTTCTCCTCGAAAGCACTCCATGATTAGACAGCAGTGGAGTGCAGTGTGGTGGGCCAGCTAAAAAAGTGGCTGAATGGAGGACTGAAAGATATCACTGTATTTATCTCTAACTTTTGACTAGAAAAAGCTAAAGAGGAATTTAGCTCAGGGCAAAAAAATGCGAGGGGTTCTTCTCCTTGTTTCCCATGCACCTAAATATCACTCTGAGAGCCCAAATATAGTCATGTCATCAGTTTCTTACTTTTGAAAACACATGCACCAGCAGCTTGCAGATGATTTGCTAAAACTCTCAGTTTTGCATATGTGCAAATATTCTCCCCTTAGAGAATATCAAATGCACTCTGTGTCAAAGGCTCCCTTGGATACATCTGCACAGAACTGTGGCATTACTGTCTTTCCAAATCTATTGACCACAGCCAAAATTAACTAAAAAAATGTCTGTTACAGAATTTCCCAAACTTTAGAGGTTATCCAGCAATTCAAAAGCTCAAAGAATGAAATAGTACTTTGAATGGCAATCAGAACAGGATATATGTGGAGATCTAGGAGGCTGCTCAACTTTCATGCTAAGTATTTCTTCATTGAATTGATTAACCACAGATAAATACACTTGTGACTTTTTTTTTGTAAATAAATCACGTGGTATAATACCAGCTGCACCTCTGTTTAAAAAYGTAAGTAAATTTCACACTCACTACATGAAACTTGTAACCTCTTGTAAACAGTTTTGTTTTGAAATCTGAATCATGTCACCAAGATTTTTTTTAGGAAATAATGTGGAACTTGAACTGCCTTTACATGCAGAGACTAATACTATGCATCCATATCCCTTCTTTTAGGAGAAAAGCTTATTACCTCCTATTATAGCAATTATTACTATAATATGAAAATAATACCAGGTTAGCTGTTACAGCCATTTTAAAAGCACCTGCTAGAAAGGCAGAATAAAGCTATGACAAACATTTTACGAAGCATCTTCAACTTACTTGCAAGGTTCTGATAAAGCATTACCAAATCCCTAAAACAAAAGAATCGAAAATAAAAATTCTAGTGCTCTGCACTACAAGTTCATCTCACTGAGTGATTATCTAGTGATTTCAACCTCTGCTTAATCAACTGAAAGAGCCACACAGGGCTCCCTGAATACCGACTCCTTGCAAATTATCCTGCTCCATAGCAGGTGACAAGAGAAATAAAAACACAGTCCCCTTTGTCTCATCTTTAATATCCCAATCAGATCATTCTCTTTTTATATATATATGTCACTGCAGAGTGGCAGTAAGAGAATATTCTGATGTCAGCAAATGATTCTTTAATGGGGATCTGATAAGCCCTCTATCTGTATTCGATTTGTACGTAAATGGTGCCATTTTTCAAATGCCAAACAGTGCATTCTACTTAATTGGGATGTGCTTAATCAGAAAAATCATTTAATGGGACATTGTTTGGGGATCCATTTTAAGCCCAGTGATAATTAATGGCAATGAGTGCTGATTAATGGTAACAGTAATTCTGCATATCGGGACACTCTCTAATTATTTGGTCTTGGTGATGTCTTTTGTGTCTCACTCTCCTGGCAAGTCACTCAGTCTACTTCTCTAAGAACTGCTTTCAGTCTCCTCAGTGGAAACAGAAGGACCAGTAACCAGCTCGCTCCTGCCAGAACCCCAGTACTCAGTGGGTTCCTTAGAAGTAATGTTTCCAATTTCTCACTTAACACTGTAATAATTATTCTGAGGTTGTTTGAAAAAGCATTCTTGCTAATGACACTTGCTTTTACSTCTTGCTGATTAGGGTGGTCTGAAATGGTAAGTGGAGCAAGGTTTGTTGGGAAAATAGATTACTTTCATAGGAAAAAAAAATGCATCTCCTGCAATAAAGAGGATACTGAAATTTGGCATTTACAGCAGTGATGCTGTGACTTAAAACCAGACAAAACTGAGACACCTACATCCAACCATTTAATAAAAGGTAGCACTCCCCCCTGCAAATCCTTCATCACTTTTTGCTTAGTAGGGGCTTGCAGGCAGAAAAACAAACTGCAGAAACACAGGATAGCTGTACTGAACTTCCATTTGTTCCGTGATACTCTAGCTGGTCACCAGTAGTCACCATAGTATTTTCCAACATGGCAAAGATGCTCCAGACAGCACAAAAGGCTACCTGAAAAGTTCACCATGTGCACACCAAAATACAGGTGTGGGACAGGGTTGATCAACTTGTCATGGCATTTTTTTTTTTTTTTGAGTTTTACTGGAACACCTTGCTTTTCATTCAAAAAAAGCACTTACAAGGCTTTTTTTATAAAATAGTTTTATCACAACACAGGCTTTGATTTTCTTCCACATTTGTAACTGAAAAGAAAAACCCAAAATTTGCTTGTTTAAAACAAAATTACTCTAAGTATTACTGCAACTTCAGGAACCACATGAAGAAGAAAACCTTTCTCCATGCTGTGAGCTGCTGTGGGTTTCTTCCTCTTTTCATCTGAATAGTTCACTTCTGATATTCAGCACCCACTGTGCAGTTCCACAATCACAGAACACACAGAGAGAATGGTATCCATCCATCAATCAATTAATGAGAGATGCTGTTAATAAGAGGCCTTGTAGATGCAGAATATAAAAGTATACACAATTTTTAATCATTATCTGGAAATGGAAAAGAGGCATTTGATTCATTTTATTAAGTGAAGATGCCAACAGCGAACTGATAAGTATGAACTGATCAATGAAGGCACCTTGCATAGCCAGTGGAGAGAAGGAGGCAGTGCAGTGCTGTTCATTATAAGAATAATTAAGAAGGCATCTTAAGACCAATTTTTTCTCTGTCATTTATTGTGTTATCACAATATTTTGCACAGTGTGGAAATTCATCTGAGAAAAGAGGCTATAGTGTAGCAACAGAAATTGTATTTGCTGTGTTTCAACTATACTGATTGTAACATGATGATAGAATGTGGGGTCCACACTAAAGATGTCTGCTCATTTTTCAGGTCCAATAGCAAGTTTTCGTACCACAGCAGCAACTGATCAGCACCTAAGTTGGTCAGACTTTATAAAAGATACCCATACCAGCGCTGCCTCTAAGGTAAAACCCCAAGCTAACATGAATGAAGTTAAAGAACATACTAAAAAACCACTTTATGTAACAGGAGTGGCAAAACTAATTGTGACCCTAAACCACCAGAAAGCCTTGTTCCACAGTTAAATTCTGGGTTCTCGTTGGTCACAGTGCAGGGAAGTTAGCTCATTCCCAGGCTTTTATTTGAATCTCTGTCCAAAACAAACCTTGATATGATTCTGGGAATAGCTGTGTCCAGGAACGCATTCTACCAGGCACTATGGCTGAGAGCTCTGTGTTTGGCTATCTTAGTCATGTCTGGGTATGCAATGCAGGTTCATGCCAAAACCCACTTCTCCGTCGGGTTGCAATGCATTCCTCACATTATCAGCTGAAAGAGTAATATTTATRGTGATGGGAATAAAGATTGTGAAGGAGACGCAGGGTTGGATGTTATGTAGTGAGGTGGTTGACTGAGGCCAGCCAGCCCAAGAGAAGTGAGGACCCAAGCCATCCTACACATCCCAGTCTGGGGTTCAGAAGTAATGTCCCAGAAAATCTGCACTTAGTCCTGCACTGCAATATGTTCTTCAGACATCTAATAAATCAACAGCAACCCAGGCAAGAGTATGGGCCACAGTGAAGATGCCAGAATTAATTTAATGGTTTTGCAGATCTTATTCCCAACTACCCCTCCTCCTCTCCCAGAAGACAACTAATGTGAACCTGCAGGCCCTATTTTAGTGAATCTTTAAGCATGGTAGCAAAAAGTCATCAGGCTTCAAGAATTAACTCCTGAAAAAATCCAAGATGCAGATTCCTGAGAKACAGAGAGATAAGGAAAATACATGTATTGATCCTGAAAAACTTTTAAATAAAATACAAAGAATATTTTTCCATTTGTTAATGTGAGTATTAGGAAAAAATAGTAGTGATTAAAGGTTTATTGATGTTGTTTTATTAATTTTGGGTGAAATATTTGCTTTAATAAAATGAAAGTATTTTTGTCATTGACTTCAAGGGAGGCAGGACTTCATCCTTTCTATTCTTCAGCAATAGACAAGCTTTAAAAGGGTGAATCATCTTTAAAAGAGAATCATCTTACTTAACCAACTTGAGCCAAATTCCATCTACTGTTAAGTGACAGGAATAAACATTTCTAGGATGAAATGAATATGATCTGTTTTAGATATCTATTTTCTAGACGTCTATCTTTACAAAGGATTAATCACATCCCAGAATTATTTTTTTTCCATTTCTTCCCACTTACAATAAAAAGAATATAAACTGGTAGCATCTACATGTGACCAGATGAACCCCACCCCACTGAGTTTGTCTCAATGTATTTCCTGTTTTCTTACTGTGAGTATGCAGTAAAGGAAATTCTGGTCAAATAAAAGTTTATATTTTTTTATTTGGCTATACATATATTTTGGTGTGATATTTTATCTTACTAATCACAAACAGAATGTGAAAAGTTTTYCATGTGTTTTATTAATTCCGCATACATAATTATGTTCAATAATTATATGATCATATTATTAAAGCACTATACATTCAATAAACAAATACAGTAACACAAAACTGTTCAAAATTGTGGGAATATCTGTAAACACAAAAATAGAATTATTAGCATGTTTACTGGTGCCAACTATGTATTCATAATTATTACATTTTCTATGCAAAATGTTGATTGCCTGTGTTTTATAGACCCAGTTAACTGTATTTTCCTCCATGAAATATTTCATGTTGTAAAGGACTTTAAAATTCTGCTAAATGTTTACTTGATAAAGACTGTATAGATGAATAAAGGCAGACAGTTAATCTCTGGTTTATAATAAATATGAAGTCACAGTAGAGTTGTGCTTGACTAGCTGAACCACAATTCTGTTTTCTACAGATTTGGTACAGAAATGTTCCATACTTACAGGGAGGAAAGCAAAGAAGGAAGGACTGACTTGTTGCTGGAAGAGATGTTTTCCTTACTGGGCTGTAAGATAGGCTTCCTAATCAATACATTGCAAATTACTAATACACCACTCACATTACTGAATGCAATTGATTGCACTGCCTCTTTTGGCCTTCTCATACATACAGAATGCTGACCCTTGTGCATTTCAAATTAATTTGTAGAGTTACTACCATTGACATTGTCTCCAAACAGAAGTCAATCAGGAATTCTGTTCTTGCTTTCACATGGGGGGTTTCAATCAAATTCTTTACAACAAAAATCCATTTTTAAAAAAAACATGTGGAGTTACCCAGTGGTGGTTTCTTTCAGAATGCCTACCAGTTGTATTCTGTCTAGCAAAAGAACAAAAAGTCTGTTGTAGAAACAAGAGCAGAGAAAGTGCTTGCTCTTTAACACATTTACATATGGAATTTCATCATTCTTCAAGTTATTCGTTTGTTTGAGTCCATTTCAAATAGCCCCACTGCAAGATTTTCCATACAAAACTACCAGTTTGGAAAGAATGATTTTAAGATCTGCAGTATTTTATGTGACAAACTCTAAATGCAGGGTAAATTCAGATGATTGACAAAGAGAAGAGGGAGCGAAGAGAAGCATTGCTGTTTTACAGTGCTGCCAAAGCCTCTCTGAAATACAAAGGCAAAAGTGTTTTTGAAAAAWTCTTTAAAATTCTCTTGGAAGGCTCTTTTGTTTCTGAAAGCTGTCAGGACTGCTCAAAAGATATTTCTGGAGCAACAACTAAAAAAACCCATTTTGGTTGAGCTCCAAAGTTGGAGCTTTGTAAACTTTTAAAAAAYAAGACCTGAAAATTTTCCATTTCGAGTACTATTTTGTTTTAACCACAGTTTTTATACACAGCCTTATACGGAATGTAGCAGCAGAAAATTGCCCTGTGCCCGGTTTGGCTCAATTGTCCAGAGGAAGAGGAGTTGTAGGAATGGTGATTGAAGGAGAACTGTGCAAGGCCAGGAGACCATGTCCATGCCGACTTCTGAGAGGGGGCCTTGAAGACCGGTTGTGTGCACTGGGGAACATGCAGGTGCACACCATGGCAGAAGCGCTTCTTCAGGAGAGCTAGCAGCCACTGCATTATCTGAGTGCTCATTATCTGTGGAGCTTCACACCTTCTGGAGAATCTTCCTTCAGAGTGAAAAGGATGAAGGCCATGAGTTTCTCAGGCACCAAGGCACACAGGAAAACTCCAAAAGAATTTGATATGCCTCCCCCTTCCCAATAAAAATCCCAATTTTTATTGTTCTGGGCTTGCAAAACTGAATCCTGCTACCTCTTAAGTACTGGAAATGGGAGCATCCCTTCCAAGCCAGCTTGAGTCTCTCTGATGGTAGCAGGACATCTGCCTTCCACCCAGGTGGAGGCACAGGAACACATGGAGCAGCACAGAGGCCTTTATTAATGCATTATTAATTGATCTGCACTAGAGTAGTTCTGGCTGGGGTAGAAAAAATTCCTAATCAATCCAATGAAAGGGATAGCCAGACTCCCAGTAATAAAACATGTGTGATGACAAGAGTTTACACTGTGGCTGAAGTGTGTAATGGTGCATCAAAGCTCTGTTGGCTATGTTAAAAATAGCAGGGAGGAGTTGATTAATTTTATATTAAGGCATTGTGTGGTTACTAGCTGAGTATAAGTCCCTGAGGATCAAATACTGCTTTGGGTAATTTTTTTTTCACATGGATTTAACCATTCTTTTAATGGTTACCCTTGAAAATAGCAGTGAAAACCGTCCATAATCAGAATTCAGTTGTGTAAGTCACACTTTGACTACCAAAACAGRTCTTTCACAACGGAGCTTGTAATATGGGGTGAAAAAAAGAAACAAAATTATGTAGAGCAAGAAGGTGGGGGTTTTATCTACTGGCATAATTTGTCTCCCAGCACATGTGAAATGCAAAAATTCAACTTTGTGTTAACGAGATGTTGATCTATAACGGTCTTGTGGAGGAGCAAAAACTCATGCTCTAATTATTGCCAAAACAGTCATCTCCCCTAAAGCAAGCGAGGCTCTCTGCACCATCTGAAGTAATCAATCAGAGTAACAAGAGGTAGCTGCCTTCCTCAGCTCTGCCCTACCCAGGGTGTTCTCCAGTCTATAAGGATAATGCACCTCCAAAGCAGTCAAGCAACTGGTAAGACATTTGGCTACTCTGCTTGGAGAAAATGGCCTTAAGACAGCCCTGGATGCATCCAGCAGAGCCTGCTCTTCCCTGCTGAGGAGCAGCAGAGGTGAGCAGCTGAGACCCAACACCATGAAGATTTTCTTGACTGAAAGGTTTATACAACGATGCAGGATAGGAAGCTCATGAAAGGCTGAATGAATATGTCACTTGCCTCCCTTCAGAGATAGAATGCGTTAGTGTGGCAATTTGCCTGTTCCCATATCTAAACTGTTCCATAAAAATTTACTCTCTTTGAGGCTACTGTAATATATGGCACTCAGCAGAGCTCAAATCTCCCTGGAAACACGCTGGGTTTTCCTGGCCCATAGCCAAGAATGGTGTGTACACAGAGGGACAAATTATTAGAAGATATTGAGAAAAATCCTTCACAATTCCCTGTGGCTGTTTGGAAACTTGACAGATACCCCCTCTTTGGCAGCTAAATAGAAAGGGCAGAGTTCAGGGGCAGAGATAAGCAGCAGGAAAGAGAAAGTTACCACAAAACAAGTGGTGGGAATCCCTGTTGTTTTTCAGAAACCTTTTAGATTGCCCCCATGAAATTTACCAAAAGGCTTTTCTTAGGCCCTGCAGTCAGTGCTTTAGGCACCACACCCTGGAAAGTGAAAGTTGTCTGRGGTCCCCGGAAAAGCCCAAGACCCATTTCTTAATTTAATCAGGGCAGTGAAATCTATGTAGGYATCTTTTTTGTGTTTCAAACCATGACACATTTTTTGCAGTTTATTGAGCCTGTAAGGGGCAGAAGATCATATCATTCAGCTCCACATCACAGTCATCTTGGTACAACTGATGCCTGTGTCAAGAAAATGCTTATTTTTCACTCCTCCCATTTACCCGTCAAGAAGGAGCAAGAAAAAAAAAATTCTTGGCAGAGTGTGGAGCACCCAGGCCCTGARAGGCAGAGTCATGCCCTGGCTTAGCCTGTGAACATAACCCAGCCCCATAGAGAGGTAATTATGTTTTGGGAGCTCAGCAGACTGTGCATAATTATACTCTAAGGAGGATTACTGCCTTGTATGAATAATACTGTGATGCAATGGCAAATGCAGAGTGTATGCCTCAAACCTGCAACCCAGGCTGGATGAGAGACCCCTCCTGGACCACCCTGCCTGCTGCACAGATTAGCTGTCCCCATGGGAAGAATGCCGTGCATGAATCAGTTTCCCATACAGATCTCACTTGTTCAGAGATAGGTAACAAATGTAGCTTTACTCCATCCAGAAGACAGAGAAGTGAAGACTTACTAGTCAAAGAAATAAGATTTTGAATGTGAAAGGGAGAAATACATTGCTCACACTGCCTGCAGCTTAATCTGTACTCAGTCATCCATTCCAGTTTCTCCCTTCCCAGCTCCTCCTCAGCCAAGAGACGTGCACAGTGATTCTGGGATCTAAAACAGCTTTCTGCTAAACCTAACACAACAAACAAGCAGTTTAGCATTGCACAACCTGTGCATATGGGCAACAGCATACAAAGCTGTAGCCCTGGGCATGGGCAGTTATGTATGACACTATTCAGGGCTTCCCTAGCTCTTCCTGTTCCCTATCCCCTTCTCAGGAAAATTCAGTAAAGCCTCTCGCACCACCTGCCTACCAGCCACGGAGCACACAGAAACCCAAGAAGGAGATCCTTCTGTGTGCTGTGGAAATGGGCTGTTGGTAGAGGTGACTGCAGCCTGCAGGAGATCCCTTTGACTCAATTAAATAGAGAGGCAAGGCAGTAATGGGCTTGTCTGCTGTGTTTAGCTGCTGGCTTGCTTTGGACTCCAGCCCCTTTGTGTAGCCAGGTTTCTCAGTTGTTGAGGTTACCAACACCTAGTTAYCTGTCCCACTTTCTTTGCTTGTTAGTCAGCTTTTGAAAACTTTAAGCTTATAGCATAAAGAGATACTGACTAGTAGCTTTGCCTTTCACACCACGATAGAGGGCAGGCAGCTGTGGGGAGGTGACCCCAATTGTCACCCTAGTCTCAGCTATTCTGGTGGCCCCCTGGTGGTCTGTTGGTGCCCACAATAGTCGTTCTAATGTTGTAAAAAACTACCCATTGCACTGAAAGTCTTCCCAGCATCACAAAAGCCTGGTGGCTCTTCAAGTGTTTTCTTGAGCAGATGTGAGATCTAAGGGGTGGGTGAGAGGG
>JACAXG010000104.1:1172710-1277654 GCA_018881555.1 Amblyornis subalaris
GAGGAGAGCTTTCCTGTCTGACATGCAGGAGTAATGAGGAGCAGGGAGGAAATAACCCCCTCCACTGATGGGGCTGGATGTACAAAAGTAAATGTTTCTTACCGGCCTTACTAAAGCCAGATAAATCTATACAAATTCATTTAAGAGCACCCATTTAAATAAACTGACATTATTTATGTGTACAGAGCCCTTCAAATTTAACTTTGGCTAAATACATCAGGTAGACTGGAGTTTCAAAGGAGAAAAAAAAAGCAAATATATGCCCCAAACATTCCTTTTGATTGGGATCTGAGTGTCCAGCTCCAGGGCACTTTTGGAAACTCTCACCTCAATGCAGCCAGCCCTGTCCAGCTGCCTGATCAGCTGCTCCAGTCCTTGGGCAGCAACCTTCAAGGAGCACTGCCATGGGTGTTTGTATAAAATACTAGCTTAGTTTGCAATAAGCATGTTTTCAGGGAAAAGTTTGGGCAAGCTTTCAACTAAAAAGGTAGAAACTGCAGCCCTTCGACAGATGAGTTGGGTAATTAAAGGTGACAGGGGCCTAAAGTGGAAGGGTGGAGCTAAGTGCCCCAAAATAAATAGAAGTCTAAATGGCAAAGTGTGAGTGACATATAAGTTTTAATGAATGCTGTGTTGAGTAAAGCATTTAGATGGATGAAGAAAAAATACTCTTTGCCCGGTCAGTGTGTACCTCGTGCCTTACAGCAGTGATAGACCACTGGCAAAACAAAAAACAACCAATCAACCAAAAAACATCTTGTCATTTATTCAGTTTTCTAATGATAAACATGGCAAAAGTTTAACCTCACAGAGAACAGTTTTGCTTCTAAGAAGAAAAAGAAACTAGAGGAACCATTAGAGTTCTTGTCATGTCTCAGCAAAATGGTTGAACCAATAGGTATAATACCAAACATACACTGCATTTTGGATATTTGTTGCAACCACAAGGATTTCAGGACACAGAGTTTCACTGTTGTTTAGGGACCACTTGGGAAGCACAGATTTAGACCACTTGTGTCTATAAACATTTTAAAATGTAGTAGTTTGCATATGCTGTGATGATAGACTGCAGCAACTGCTGGACAAGTATTGGAAAGGTTTTTTTACAGTGAATAATTCTACACTGTGAAAGTGTTCAGAATGAAGTCATTGCTGAAAGGGAGAAGCGAGAAGAAATTGTAAGTGCTGGATGCACACTCATTGCTGTCAGCCATTAATGGACAAATAAGTCCCYGTGATGGCTAAAGTGGATTTAAGCATAATGATATGTTATTGTCGTAATCTGTGATAAATTCTCTGATGCTTTTAAATTAACAAGTCAAAAGAAGTAAGATATGCTCCAATGTCTAAAAAATAAAAAAAAATAAAAGCTTGCCTGGAATATCCTGGCTTGTGTATGTGACAAAAAAACCCCAAGAAGGGATCTATAAAAAAAGTGTTATAACTGGTGACTTTGTAAGTAATGTGACAGCTCCATAGTATTCAAAAAGAAGATAAATGTTAAAAAATAGTGAGAAAATGGCTTATCACTTCATACTGTACTGGTAATAGAAGTATTGATCTATATTATAGTATCAATCAGTACCTCACAACAGGGGTTGAGGGATTTTTTTTAAATATGAGGTATGTATCCTGTCATTTAGTTCAGACAAATCATGCACAGGAATTTTGTCAAAAATATTTTCAAAGAACCATAATTAAGTAGAAAACACATAATTTAGAGAATGTCACTGAACTATGGCTTTCTTCAACACTGAAAAGAGTCTTGGAGAAAAAAGAAGACAACCCCTCAAACAGCTGTTTTGGAAACAAAGGCTAGATCCTGGAACTTGCTGTTAACTAATCAAGTTTCAGTGGGTTTCACAGATAATTATCACCTCTGAGACTTAGGCCCAAACGTGTCCTTGGTCCCTCAGCTTATGTTCAGGAATCAGAGCAGTAGCTTTCCATGAGTGCTTGCTTGGTACTTGACACCAACTTTTCTTTTTAAAATGCTGTCTGTGCACTCGCATTTTATCTGCAATAAGGCTTAAAACCCACTCAAAGCAGAAGCTTTAGAGCAAAGGGAGAGTTAAGAGGGAAGAAGCAATTAGATTAAGAGGAAAATCTTTTGTTAGTTATGCAAGAAAGAATTCAGTGCCCTACTCTCTCAGCCAGCATAAATCATTGTTGTTCCAGTGGTGACAAAGGAGCTGTCAAATTAAAGCTTTTCAGAGTCCTACCCTTTCTTTTGTAGCATCTTTTCTCCCTTAAAAGAAAGATACTGCACCTAAGAGAGCTGCAGGGGTAATGCTGGTATTTTACTGTTACAATATACATACTTTGTGCTATATCCCAGTCAAATTTCCCATATAAATTTGGTTTATTTCGTCCAGAAATATCACCATAATGCAAAAGGAAATTGTGGCAGTTCAACTGAAATGGAAGTGCCTGTATTCTTGCCCTTCTGCTCACTGATGGCATTTGGGATGGGAAATGGCCAAAGGGAGAGGCCAATGCTCGGATGGGGCATATGCTGCAATCACCCGCCTATGTTTCTGTAAGGGTAGGGCTACCAGCCAACAAAACAAAGTCAAAGCACCTCTGTTTGCCACAGGCTCCTGACTTGCAAAGGTTCTCCTCATGCCTGGAGGACTTCTAAAGGAGAACTTCATGCCCATTCCTCCAGTACATCCTGTAGTGAAAGTGTGAGGATTTCACTCAAGAGATTCCTATGCAGCTGCAAGTAGTGTTTTACCAATTAACATTATAGTGCTGGGTTTAAATAGCTTCTGTTGTTTACAGACGGGCTGTCAAGACTGTCACTGGTGTATGACTATTTTAAATAGAGGCGTAATCAATTAAATTGACTACATGTGTTCAAAACTGCCATGAGAAGCCTATTATACAAATACAGAACATTAGAAAAATCCCTTTACAGGAGTTACTCATAGAGAACCAAAATAAATTACAGAGTACCATGTGCCATGAGGACATCATTCATTCATGACAACRTGGCTTTGCCTTTGATGAACCCCACACTGTACAAAGGGAGCCACTGAATAGTTACATGTGGCAGCATGGTAGGGACTGGTGCCGACAATGAAAATATAGTAACCACTAATAAGTATCTCATCTGCAACTGCAGATGTCACACACCGCCTTGGTGGGATTGGTGGAAACTCTAAGAGAAAGAAAAAACTTTGGCTTTACTAACCCATCTGTGGGACCCATGTGTTTTACAATAGCTGATTTTCAGTCAGTCAGAAATCTCTGTCAAGTACAAATGCTAAGGCAGCCAACACAGAGACAAGGCAGCAGCTTTGAGATTTGCATCACAGAGTAACATGGTACAGCTGGAATATGCTTTGCTGAGACTCCTAATGCCAACTTATTAGAGAAGTTATCAGGTGGTATCAGAGTCCCTTTCTTCTCCACTGTGGCCAGACATTTCAGGTCTTGGTTTAGATCCTGTTGGCCTTTTTATTCCAAACAGGTGGATGGATTAGAATGATTAGCTAAAAGAAATATGAATGCATTAGGGAGAGATTACAGTAATGTACATTGTAAACCTCAAACCCTGATTAGACAAAACTTATGTGTTGTCTCACTCACTGTGGGGCAGGGATTAACTAAGAAGCTGACGGAAACCTCTGTTTTATAGTATTCCCTTCTAAGGGAGTGGTGGACGTATGGAGGAAGGTTGGAGATAGAGGAGTAGCACACATGAAGAGTTTGTCCTGACATGTCACCAGGACCCTTTTTCGTTGCAGATCCGAGAGATGGAAAATGCTCCTTGGTCCCAGAGTACGTTGACACCTATAGTCTAGCCCATGTTCCACTGCTGCAGAGACCCTACAGTCTACACTCAAGACCCTCTCACTCAGCACCAAACCCACTGCTCTGCCGTCAGGGACACTACAATTTTCTATGTTCCTTACTCTCCCTTGCTCTTCCTGAAGAGCAAGGAATTTACAATAGACACATCATTTGTCACAGATTGCTGATGTGGAGGAACCTAGCAGATACTTCYTCCGCAGGCTGCTCGAAGCACACACTATGATTTTTCTCAGTACGCTGTCATTGAAAACCAGCGGGGCAATCTGTGTGAGAGCTCTGTGTCTGTGTCTGATTTATGGGTAGTTCATAGCGAATGTTCTAAATCCAACTCCTTTTTATTTCATTTTTAAGGGTCTAGCCATGGCTCGGTATTTTCTGACCCTTGATTGGTCAACCAGGACTCTTTGAAGCACCTGCACCAGACCTTATTAATACTTAGCCCCTTTCTCTTTATTAGTCTACAAGATTCACTTAGAACATGATGGTTCTGGACTAACTTCTGTCATTAATTCTAATCACTGAAATATCTGAGAGACATACATCCTACAAAGATAATGGAAGTAGACCTGCCTTGAAAGCTAAGCAAATCTTCACAGGAAGTGTGAAGTCTCAAGTGTCACAAATTTCTGCTCAGATGTGTCTGCAAACCTTCTCTCCAAGGTTCAGCATTCTCCAGAGTATTGCACGGATCATGCACCTGCTCTGCTATCCGATAAGCTGCACCACGAGGGTTGGGACTGAATATTTAAAGATTAGTCACCAGGGAGGGCCCAGACACTATGCTTACTAAAGAAGGGCAAAAATGGATCTTGCATCATGTGCTAAAAATGGCTAAGMCTTCACTTTCAGAAAATCAAACTAAGGGATAACTTTAATAAAGTATATTGATTCTGTCATATATATGCACCTGCCAGTAATTACCACCTCTGTTTTACTTGGATGCAGACCAAGACATCTATCTTTCATCCAGAATATAAGGGTAATGGAATGGAAATTAGGAAAGCTCCCTTAATTTAGGCTAGAGCAATTTTTATAATGTGTTCCTTTGCACCTAATGTAGGGAGATATAAAATGCAAGAATACTTGTTTAATTGTAAGAGAGGAGTCCGGACTTAATTCCAGACAGGATAATAACTAAATCTTGTAGACACACGTGAATGCAGAAAAGAGATTATATCAGTTATGCATATGAGTAATTTAATATGGAACAAAATATGTGAGCAAGCAATTGTGGGGAAGATGAAAAGTCACATTGCATAAAACTGCCCAGCATTACTTTGTGAATTAGCAATGCTGTGTGTCATTCAACTGTCGGAAAGAATCAGGAATGTCACTGTGGCAAATTCTTCATATGGCATTACAGAAGGTTCTGCTGTGCTTGAGATTAATTCAGCTGGCTTCTAGTGAGCATTAGCAATACAGCAGCAAGAGGTTTGCAGGGAAGAGCCATTCAGAAATTTACTTTTAATATGAAGTAACTACTCTAGTGCAGAATCCTGGACATGAATAATACCAAACCTTTGTCAGCAAGCCTGGATTTGATGGCAAACAATTAACAGGTATAGAATTCATACATTTAAAATTCTGTGTCCCTTTTTGGTTTCAATAAGCACTATTCAATGGTAGGAGAAAAATAAATTGGAAGTCACACTGCTCAATAGTATGAGAGAAGCAAATGCATTTTCTTCCTGAGATTGTCAGATATGTACAAGCGGAGGCACATATGAAATATGCTAAATTTTCCTGCAGAAAACTTTCCTTTATATTATGCAAAGAATGAAAACCAAAAGAATTGCTATAGTACTAAACCACAGAATATTGTTAGAATTAATCCCAAATTTGCAAACATAGAAAAATCTCAGTTGCATTCAACGGTTGACAAAATATGGAGGGGAATTATTAAGGGTTGTGTTGGTTTTTTTTCCCAACTATTTCTACTCTAAGCATTTTCAACCATGAATTAAAATGGAAGCTCAAAGAAATCCTGTAAAAATATTATTAATAAAATTCAATTTCTTAGTGGAGGAAGGAATCTGAAATTGAGTGAGACACATATGCTAACAGAGCAAACCTTGACCCAGGAGGTTTGAATAACTGTATAAGTATTCTGGGAAGCAAGATATTGGAAACATCAGCTGTCAGCATTAAGGCATGACTTCTGGCATCACAGTACATCATTATCCATTGCCTCTGAGACAATCCAGAAATGAAAGATATTATTATGTTAATGCATTAAAATAAACTGACAAAGCTATATAAAACAGTGAAAAATAGTTTGCAATGAGCTTGAAGTTGTTCAGCTTGATTTGTCCATGGCAAATATAAAGGTCAAGGGGCAGTTTAGACACTTCCACTTACTGGCAGTGTTTTCTGCCATGTGTAGTCTCACTACTTATCAAATTTRTATGGAGGTGGTAGATTCCAGCTGAGGTGATATTCTTTGTCTGGAGTGATTTCCACTGCATCTATTCCCTAAAGCAAGTCAATCAATTTTTTAAATGTTAGGGACTTTTCATCCCAAATTTATTTGTTGTCTGTCTAGGCACAAGGACAGCAGAATGTTTTTATTTTCATTTGTTCTGTTATCCAGATAAAGCTTTTATTCACTTGTAAATGTCARTTATGACCAATTCTTTCACTGATGAGACTAATCAAGGATATACTCACTAATGAAGATGATCTTTCTGATCTGTGCTATCTGGTTACATTAAAGCTCAAAATGCAATTTTCATTTTAGAGTTTGTGTTGAGGATAAATCACACAACAGAACAGCAGATTTTGAACTATAGTTTTACAAGAGGTTCTTATCTAGCATTTATTTAAATAGGCATAATAATTAAACTAATGGATTCACCACCACAGTCAGGCAACTTGCTGAGTCTACAAAAATAGAAACTGGGGGGGAGGGGGTGTTTTAATTAGAGTACCTTTCCTTAAACTCTCCAAGGCAGAATGAGACATTTCCTTAATAACCACCTATATTTTTCATTAAACTTCTCCTATTATGTTTTGGGGCTATATCAGGCCTGTGTCCACTCAAAAAATCCTATCTCGCCTAGAAGTAATTTCACTGTAAACTTTCTGAAAATTACCCATCTTACTGAGCACAATATCTTTGGTGAAATACAGCAGGGTGCTTGAAATAAATCCATTCTAGCAGCTACGGTTTTGTCTACTAATGAAGAGGATTATGACCATATGGTACATCCAGATTGTATGTGGAAACAGTATTAATTCCAGAAAATCGATGTTATGCTCCTGATCACAGTAACTGTAAGAAAAAATAATATATATATGCATAAATTTACAGTAGCTGTAGGGAGCAGTTTCCCAGTTGACGAGTAACAGACAAAATGTGCTTATTTCAGTAAGGGGTGATGCCTTATCTGGGACTAAGTAAAAACAGAGGCTTGACAAAATTAAAAGAGTAAAAAGCAGTCGTATTTATTTGAAGGCCTTCAGATGCACCCAGGGCAGTCAGAGTTCACTCAGGGGTTACATGCTCCGATGGACCCCCTAAGGTGGACTCCCCAAGATGTATGACCAGTCACGAGTTCTCCATACTTTTATAAGTTTGGTCCATTTGCATAGCAGGGTTAGTTCTTCCAATTACAGCTTCAGGTAATGAAGTAATTCACCCAAGTCTGCTCCCCCCTTCCCAACTGTTGTTTACAGTTCTGGGGGCCTAAGGCAGTAAGTTGTCCTTGAGCTTCAGGCCTGAAGRTGGATTGTTTTGTCTGAAAGCAGTAGCTAACACTCTATATGGACTTTAGAGTTACACACTAAAGAATTGCAGGGTTACAAATACATGAAAAATATAAAAGCTAAAATCCTAAGGCGTCAGGGGAACATGCACAGTCCTCTTGTCAATCAAAAGTGAAATCATGGTGTTTCTGGCCACTTGCTAATTCTGAATCACAAATAAAGTAGAATTATTGCTGGTTTCAATATTCTGTGGGAGCTGTCAAAACTGCTAACTTTTAAAAATCTCTCAGGTAATTGCTACAAAGACAAACTTTACTTGGTATATACTAGGCTGAATTGTGTGTTGGTAAGAAATGATCACTTTTTAGAGTGGCAGCAGGTCGGCAAGACCCTTACTCTATTGATGCTATGAGGATGGACACTACCCCAAAACATGAGCATGGATTGTCCATTTCCTTGACAGAGCTACTGTACATACTGAAGAAGAAAAGACATAGAACTAAGCTTTGTGAAACTTTTGTGCACACAGAAGCACCTCAAATGTGTCTTTTGACCATCATGAATGGGCTTTTTTGATCTGTCATAAAGAAAGGGATGGTAACAGTCATGCAGCTGCTTGGCTGTACACCTGAGCTATTGGTATCATGCAGACAATTCTGCTGAATACTGAGTGGATTCATTAGCATCAGAATGAACCCTATGTCCCTAAATGGGAGAGTATTTCCTGGCAATGCTGCTAGCAACATTATTATAAGTTGGTACATTCATGTCTGCAGGCTGACTTAATGGGGCCAGACACAGAGACAAAAGCTAGCTAATGTTAGAATTAATTTTCCGCTATTTTCCTCCTCATGTTGCCAGACAGAAAGTGTAGAAATTGAGTGGAAAAGAGAGGGAGAGTTTGAAGGGACCATCTGGCTCAGAGTCTTGGCCTCCAAAATCACTTTATAGAAGATACTTAATGCAAAACTGAATGCCTGAAGTTTGTTCCATATTCTCTTACTCRTAGCAATTTATTTTAATTTTCTTTTCAAGTCTCACCTCAGTTTCATTTACATTTCCTTTTCTGCACATTTTAACTACAAAAATATAATTCTTTTGCTAATCCATTTCTATATTTTTCCAGGGGAATTGTATTTCTTCTTTGCTATTTTGTCCTTCTTAGTAAAAGTTCAGAGTATTGCACTGCAAACCTAAAGCGCTTCTACCCCCTACCTGATGAAATCTCTGAGTTTAATACCCATCAACTTTGCAAACTCACTTTCCCTGTTTCTTTACATTTACACCTAGAAAGACATACAGTATTTTCTCCTAATTTTTCTGTCTTTCAGTTAAAAAAAGTCACAATCTGTCACATTTACTCAATCCAGGATTATTTTCTATGACTATTTTTCTATGTTTTTTGCTGCTCATGTAATCCAAATCTAAAATAGCATTACTGTTTTACCGACTATTTGTCAAAATGTTTGCTAAATATAATATCCCAGATTTCTGGGTCTTACCATGTTTGGTACTTTGTGTGGTTTGGGGGTTTTTTATCCCTTCAGCATGTATTTGAGAAGCTGAAATTTCCTTTCTCTCTCTCTCTCTCTCTCTCCACCATTTCTTTGTATGTATTTGTCTCATTATTAGTTAGATCCATATCCAGCTCTGAAAAGTCTGTAATACTGTTTTTATCATCCTGAACACAGCATATAGATAGTTTCCAGTGGTTGTGGTGTTTTGCAAGGAGTAGAGATTGTTTGAGACTCTCAATTTTCTCTGACAGCTACCTGGCTTATACCCTTTTGGAAAAGAAATGTCAAACTTCATGGAAAGGTGGTGTACTGGTTTGAATATACTATAATCATCAGGAAGTATCTTTTTGTATTTCTAACTCCTGAATCCTTTTAATCTGTTTTTCTGGACAGGGATAACCCCCATTCTTGTGTTCTTGGACTAGTTTCTCCATCAGATTAAATGGTTTGTTGTCTACGGCAAGAACCTGGCTGCCTGCTCTGATGTGAAGACTAACCAATGGCCTTTTTCTCCTTAATGTCAGATTCCTCTTCAGTCCCAAGTCTGCCTCATGTGCTCTTGCTCTCCAGTAGACTGCACTTTTTTGTTTCTCTTCTGTAACATGACTACTTACTCTTCTCAGTGATGAGGCTCTAGTGATGCTGTGGCACTAACAACAGACATACCTATTTCTCTTTGGTATGTCTCTTTTGGTCATTTTCCTTCTTGCACTGCATCCTGCCTTTGACCATCTCTGGAGCATTCTCCTATTGGTCCTGCACACTGTCTCTGAAGGATTTTATTGTCGCATTGTCTGCTCACTGTAGACTAGTTCTTTGCTTCATTCTCCGTTGAAGGCAGAGACCCTGCAGAGAGACCCAGACAAATCAGAGAGCTGAGCAACCACCAATCATGTGAAATTTAACAATGTCAGGTGCCAGATTCTGCAGCTGGGATGGGGCAACCCTGGATGTATGGACAGACTGGGGAATGAGAGGCTGGAAAACAGTGCCACGGAAAGGGACCTGGGGGTCCTGGCCAATGACAAGGTGAATTTGAGTCAGCAGTGCCCTGGCAGCCAGGAGGACCAAGCGTGTCCTGGGGGGCATCAGGCACAGCATCGCCAGTCGGGCAAGGGAGGGGATTGTCCCACTCTGCTGTGCTCTGCACTGGGGTGGTCTCACCTCAAGTCCTCAGGGCAGTTTTGGGTGCCAMAATATAAGACATAAGTTTATTAGAGAGCATCCAAAGGAGGGCAACAAGAATGCTGAAGGGCCTTGAGGAGAAGCCAGACAAGGAGCAAGTGATGTGACTTGGTCTGTTCAGCCTGGAGAAGAGCAGATTGAGGGGAAAGCTTTTCATGGTCTACAGCCTCCTCTTGAGGGGCAGTGCAGGGACAGGTAATGGTCTCTTCTCTTTGGTGACCAGTTACAGGACCCAAGTGAATAACATGAATCTGAGTCAGGGAAGATTTAGGTTGGATATCAGGAAAAGTTTCTTCACTAGAGGGTGGTTGGGCACTGGAACAGGGTCCCCAGGGCAGTGGTCACAGCACCAACCCTGACAGAGTTCAAGAAACATTTGGACAACACTCTCAGGTACACGATGTGATTCTTGGGGATGGTGCTGTGCAGAGTCAGAAAGTTGACTTGATGATGCTCGTGTGTTTCTTTCAATTCAGGATGTTCTATGATCCTATGATTCTTCCTATCCCATTGTTTCAGGCTGCTGAGTTTTTTCCTTAACAGAATGAGACTGCTCCATTGTTTGAGTTTTCTTGCACATAGCCGGGCATTTTCTTCAAAGATGCATGATGGCAGTGTTCCCCTTTCTTTTAAACAGACTTTCCTTTTGGGTCCTTTTGTATGCCAGGTATCTGCAAATCATCTCAGCTTTCTATCACATCCCTAAAACTTTATTTGAGGTCTATCATTGTCTTCACTTACAGGTTCAGTGCCTGAAACCTCTCCAGAAGCTGTGTCAGGAAATACCTTGCATAAAGAACCAGCTCTAAAATGATGCTAATCTTACAGCTCCAACATCCAGCCACCTCCACGCCCTATGCCATATTTGATATTTCACTTGCTAGTGCTATAGCTGCCCTCTGCATCTATCTTAATATTTCCTAATATAGTAAAAAACCCAAATCTCATCTCTGTCTCTGACTCTCCTAACTCATAAGCAAACTGATGGTTGTTGCCCAGTTGACAGATTACTCTGCACGCAGTTTTTTTAAAGCTTTGTATTGAGTCAGGCCTGCCCTTAAATTGTCTGAGCTAGGATGAGCTTTCTATTCCTTCAGTTTCTGCAAGCTCAAAAAAAGATAAAATATAAAAAATCACTCACTCTCCCATGATCATCACTAAAATGTTCTAAAAAAGAGAAACTCATATTAAATCCAATGGCAAATTAAACTGCCACTAAATAAAATCTTACCCAACAACAAGATTAGAGGCTCTACCTTAGCTGACAAAAGTGGCAACTTAGTTTGTGGCAACTAGCCATGATTTTTTTGAATTAGCAAAACAACTCAGTACTCCAGGTTGAAGAGAAAGCGCAGAACAGATTAGCCATTCTTGCAATATGGCACAGTAATAAAAAGCTGAATATGATCTGAACTCAACTCAGAAGTTTTACCTTATAGAACAAAGGCTAATGTTTTTATCCTCTGGTTGTGTTAGTACAGTGTTGTGTGTGGTTTTGAAAATATCATTACTTTATAGCAGGAAGACTTTTTTTAAGGAACAGAAGAAAATTATCCAAAATCAGAACATTTCTTACACATGAAACATCTTAAAATACTTAAATATGTAATTCCTTACACAATGATGGTGACCCATGAAAGTTCCACAACAGCAGGTGATAAATCAAAAAATCTTGGTATAAACTGAAGAGTGCATCTATTTAATGAAAAGGCATTGCCTTTATTTCACTCTGATATGGGAAGACTAATGCCAAATATAAAAAATAGTAGACCCATATTGATTTCAAGTTTTCATTAGTCTAGTCGTCAGATTTAGAGTATTTCATCAGTCTAACAGTAGGAAAATTGTTCCCTTAAAATTGATGCTTCAGTAAGATACTGAATATCAAGCTTTTGTCTTTCAAGATTTCATAGGGAAAATCCACTTATCCCTTTGATCAATCATGTGTTACTTACTCTTTTTTTGTTGAAGTCTTTGAAAATCCATCTGTATAACTTTCATTATGGTGTTAATACCTTCCAGACTTTAAACAGATCGTGGAAAAAAAAGAAGGAAGACTTCTCTCAGTCCTCAATACCATCAAATGCATTGTGCTCTTTAGTAATAGCTTAAGAAAATTAATTGGGAGGACTTTATGAATCACAGTCAAATAACATAGCAATAATGTATTCTTAAATAAGATAAATATTTGTCATTTTGCAATTTTTGTAAGATTGTTTTAGAATAATATAGAAAGATCTCTCGTCTGTTAAGAATATTAGAGCTTTAAATGTTCTTCTTACCACAGTGATCCAGGAATAGTTAGTGTGGCAACACAAGTGGCTTTGCAGGTCTCCAGTTTATTTTTTTTTCCATTCTAGTCCATGAGATAGGGAATTTGCTATCAAATTTTGATAAAAAAAAAAAMCCCTACTCTTAAACCTAAGATGGTTTGGTTTTTTCCTAAATAAAAGAAAACAATCTTTATGAAATAGTCAGCACTTTTAGGACAGCTGAAAAATAAAAGAGAACTTCAAAAAGAAGTTAGGCAACTAAATTCATCACAAAACTACCTAACCAGTGTAATTTTTCAAGCATAAGAAATTGCAAAACATGGACTTTACTGCCTGTGTCTGTCTGCAGCTCTGAGAGACTGTGCATAGCCCCTGTGAAAAACTGCCTGGTCTGTGGTATTAGTGATATTAAAACCTAAGAATGTACTGATGTGCTAGCTAATTAAATTAAAACTAACTCAGATACATCTGAAATGATACCAGGAGTTCTCAAATGATAGTGTTGATATGTCCTAGATTAAGAGATGAAGCAAGTGGGATTCATTCAATCTTGTGTGAATGTAATGATATTCGGACATTCCAGCTCCGTGGGTGGAAGTCAGTGCAGTTACCTAGCAAAACCAGAAGTGCGTAAAAAAAGCACATCTGGAAAATACCCAAGCAGACAATCTGCCTTAAAAATAGTAAGCTGTCTAAAAGGTGGCTACGAAAAGTGTAAGAGCTGAAGATCACATCCTTCAAAGCAGATATTAAAACAAAGATGAAAGAGAAACTATCTCAGGAAGAAAAAATATTTCTTTATTGGTGACTTGGGATAACACTAGCAGTCCCTGATTGCCTTAGAGTCACTGCTTTCCTTCTTTGTTTTCACAGGAAATAAGTCAATGTGGGAACTAAGCTGGAACTTGAGTAAAGACCTTGAGGTATGGCCCCTGGAAAAGACAGTATCAGTGCTAGCAGACGTGAGTGAATTATCCACTGCTAAACAGAGATGAAGGATTTTATCTGCTTATTATGGGCAAGTACTGCTAAATGATTGTGTAATTAAAATGGAAATTGAGTCTTGAGCTGTCCTGGCTGGGGTGTGAGGAGGCATGCTGAGCTGGTGTGGGTCCTCATGCTCTGGTGATAGGCACAAGGTTAGACATCTGCTCCCAGCTCTCAGCATCCAAGTCAATCAGCTGATCATCCTACCCCCTTTAATTCCTCCATTGCATGCTTTGAGACCTGCAGACACTAAAGGAGCAAAGTGTTAACAGCAACAAGAGGCTTGCCGGGTGGCCTCAGGTCTGATAATTCAGTTACCCTGGTGTAGTGACCAGATAGCAGCGCTAATTCTGGTGAGYCCACTTCAGATTTATCTCAGGAACACAGACAGTCCCCATTTGTGTACTAAAACAAAGGAAAACGGAAGTTTGAGAGGAAATTTATGGTAAAAAAAAAATTCTTCATGTTGAAGTAAGTGCCAGATATAAATAACATACGTAGTAATAATATCATTACAATAGTGACAGTCTAAGCATATAAGCCAAGCTAGGTTTACAGAGAGAGGTAATAGCTTTTACTGGACCAGTGAGGTCATTGGAATTAAAAAAAACAGAGAACTTTTCAAGATCTTCTCCACTTTGGAATTTGGTAATTGACGTGCAAACTGAACCATTGCAAAAATAATGACATGAGCTATGTTTGAGAAATTGGTCTCATCAATCATTAACCAGAGTTACCAAAAATACACACTCTTCAAAGGTAGGAAGAAGGGAAGCTGTAGAGATCTTCTATCACTGCTTAGAAGCTGCTCACACACTCCAAAAATCCTTAATAACTAAATTGAATTAAACCTCAGATTCAGCCCAGCTGAAAGCCTAGTTTTTAAAGTTTAATAACACTAGAAATGTCTCTACATATTTTTATAAAGTGTCCACACATGTGAATTACTCAGTCCCTTTCTGTCATATGAAGAATATCAACAGGTTATTGCTCCACCCAGCTCCCAGTTGGGCATTACCTTTTCTGTCACTCTCAGCTGGACAAAACAAAGTGAATTACTAACCCTGAGAAGCAATTGACTTTCACCAGGTTGGCAGCTGAATGCCAGATCCTAAAAATGGAGCTAGCAGGGATTCTAAAAAGGAGGATGTGGAACACGAACTGGGGAAGAAGTGTGTGGTTGTGAAAGCTCTTTATGGATGGAATAAAACAGGACAGTGGGGAAAGATAAAGAAAGCGACTGGAAATGTGGGTTGAGAAAATATCTGCCCTGTGTAATGGATGACCATGCTGAGAGGTATCCCAGATAAGAGCAGCTGGATCTGGGCGGCATGGAGAAATACTTGGTTCTGACAGTGGTCTAGACAGCTGCATGAGACCATGGTTCCCAGGCTAATAAAGTCTGCCAGTCAGCTCATCACTGCCTATTCCTGAGCTACTGTGATCTCCACTATCCARAATGTTCCAGTACATTCTTCCAGCATTCCAGTATAGGCATGTTTTAAAGATATTTGTCTAGAAGTGAGTATTATAGAGTTAAGTAGGGAGGAATGATTACTTTGGAAATACAGACTGCTCAGAWGTATGATCTTTATCCTATATACCATATGATCTCTACAGGAAAAAGATAGCTAACTTTATCCTCTTTCCCTTCCATGTTTTTCTGTCTTTCTTTTGACCTACGTGTCCAAGATGTGTATTGAGGAACTTTATGGATGCTCAGAATTTTAGTGCTTGCTAATTATGACATAAAAATAAGTACTGTCCCTTTGCAGGGAGGAGGGTGAAACACTGCTGAGCTAGAGCTGAAACTGAACATGGTAGAGATGCATTACTGGAAACAACTGAGTAATTCTGTTTGGTTTGAACAGTCCTTTTGTTGCAGGGGAGGAAATCAGTGGAATTTGGATAGCTAATAAGACCAAAAGACTGACTTTTCACCTCTGGCATCATACAGTTCAAAGACCATTCTGGTGACACTTGCAGATATGTTTAGTAGATTTAAATCCCAGCGGACAACTATCTGTTTCACAAAGCCACCCTTCAGTTTGAGCTTAACTGGGAAGGTCAGCTGTTTGCAGTGATAACTAGTAGAAGGAATGATGGGGATCATGTCCTCTATAAAACCTGTGAAGAGAAAAGTTTATAGTTACTATTGTGCTCTAGGCCTGGATCTTGACACCAGTGGATGAAGCACATCAGCAATAACAGCAAGCTAGTTATGAAAGAATTGAGATATTTGTCTGAAATATCATATAGCTAATGAAAGTAGAGTCAACTCCAGTGAAGTCACTGCTGCTGAACATGAGATTTGTTGCATGGTTCATGCATCTAATCAACTTACATATCATATCTCATGTAACAACATGCAACCATTGCCCTTGTCAGATGGGTTCGGATATGCCTGAAGAAAGCCGATGGTACATTGCCCACTTTTGCTGCGTTCCTCAGATCTGCTGTGGCATTTCACTGCACCATGTAAGAAAATGGGAAAATTTCTCATTGTAAAATCCCTTTCTCAACAAGCACAGTGAGATGAGAGCAACACAGGAGGAATCTAAGAGAGGTTCACAGAGGAGTATTCCTTGTCTGTTTCCTAAGGTGCGGAGAGGCTGAACACTTACTTACATGGTAGAGACTCAATTTTCACTCTCAACCTCATAAAGAACTTTATATGATTAAAGTGGGGGAACCAAAGCGATACTTCATCGGTGTTAATTTTCGGCAATAGGTGAATAAATAACAAAAATCCACTCCAATGCACAGCTGTGTTGCAGGAAAAAGTGTTGACTCACATCTGATCATTTGCTTGTTTTACTCTCTGTGTTAAAAGAGTTTTCTTGACCTACCTCAGTGGAACTACAGACAGATTGCTTTGATCCTTTTTTCTATCATTTCCAGTGTAAAGCAGCCCAGTGTTACAATTATCCTAGATCTCATCAATTGTTAGGGTGATTTCTTGGCTAACAAAACTCAGCGAAATGAGAAATTTAAACCTTTATGTTAGACTGAAATTGCCCTAAATTTAGGGAAGTAGATGCTGCTTAAAGAAGGGTGACTTTTTTTACTTAGATAATGTTTGTCACAGGAACAATCTTGGTACAAGCCCCAAATATGCCAGCATTAGGCCCATCCATGGAAAACTGAAACCCTCATAACATTATAAAGTGGTAAACTGGCAGGAGAGTTTTCATAAACCCTCGTTCAGAACACTTTCACATTTCTTCACTCAGAAATGGAATTTGGAAAATTAAAAACTTGTAACAAATGCTTACCCAGCTGCACTGGGATCTAAATGGCCTGTTGTACTCTATTTGGTGAGCCACACAGAGTAACAACAGCATGATGCAAAATTACTCTAATGAAATGCCTCTAAGAAGACTTTGACATTTTTGGTATGCTTTTCATCTTGCAGAAGCAAGAGACAATGGTGCCTACAAATTATTTTTTCACACATTTTTATTGCTACTGTGTCTGGAAATGTGTTAATATTTTTTAATAACTGTCATTTAATCTTAGCCGGTTTACCCATATTGAACATGCAAAATACCATAACTTTAAGAAATGCCTGGGTTGAGGATCGAGATTGTAAGGACTAGGGCCTTTTGTTGTGCAAATGACCTGTGAAGAATATAATTCCTAGGAGACGGTGCATAGATTAACTCCAGATCCATTTTTCAATAAAGGATACAAAATAAATTCCTTAAAATAAAAAAATAAACAGAAAATCTTTTACTTGCTCTACACTCACAACTTGTGTCTGAGCACAACTGTTTCCTAAAGCACACTGAAGAAGCAGAGATGAGGGAAAGAGGGAAAACCAAACACCTCTGAGTTTCCTTAGACCATAAATACAGTGTGTTTATACATCACTGGTCAATCTTTAGTTGTTCTACACAAGACTAGTTCCACAAAAGTTATTGCTTCTCCTGAAGGCAGTGCAGGTGTGCTAATGGTGTTCCTTGGCCCAACAGGGAACAGGATCAATTAATCTTAAGAGCTCATGGTAATACATGTGCAAATGTGGTGAAACAGAAAAATAGCCTGGGAAATGAGGCCTATGAGGAGCTGCTGGCATTTGCAGGGTACCTGCTACCTATTTACTGCTATCACTGTTGATGTATTATAAAAGGTTTTCAGAAATTTCTTACATCTGTCATTCTGAAACAGGCTTGTTTATTCCTTGATAAGCTGGGTTGTTCGTAGTTAGGTGGTTACATACCTGCTCCCTGGGGCTATGCAGATCATGTGAGGTGGGTTAGTACTCCTTATCTCAACTGTGATAACTATCCCGGCCAGTAGCAAGCACCACCCATCCTGAGTGGATTATCCCTACTAATGGCCCATTATCAAACTGGATAAGCATGGACGAATAGAACGTCAGAAACATCCCTTTCCATTGTGGAAATCCCCACCCCTGGGGGAGACACCAGCTAAGAAACACTGCACAAAAACAGGCTTGGGGATTGAGAGAGACCACCACTAGACAACCAGAGATGGGACCACCATCACTGGATACCCAGAGGACCAGGCCTTTCTACAGGACTACTGCTTTCAACACTGCTGGACACCCGGAAGATCAGACCTTCACCACCGGMCACCCAGACCCCTGGACACCCAGTTCCAGACCTTCAACAGGACTGCAACCACTGCCAGGTTGTACTGTGACTCTGTTGGTTTAAGCCAGTGTTTCTGTATTACTGCATTTATTATAACAGTTCTATTAAAATTGTAACTCTGACCTAAATCTCTCTTGAGGTATTTTTGTGGGGTTAATTCCCCCTGMTGCTTTACAGTCAAACCAGCACACCAGGTTACTTTATCTATCATCTTCTCAACCACTACAAAATTTCAGTCAAAATAGCTGAAATCACTCAAATGATTCTGAGATGGCAAACAAATGCTTTAAACAGACGTAAAAAATCTTATCTTACATTTCCATATATCCATCATTTCTATGAATGAAAAACATAATTGCAAAAGATTACTTTTCACATGATATATCCTTTTCTCCATTTTGGTTTCAGTCTCTGACCCCTATATTTTTTTGTATTTGGCTACCTTGATATTTGTAAAAGGAAAAGTTCTACAGCACCTCTGAATTGTTTTTCAGTTTTGTCCTTGTGTGGTGTCAGTTCTTTGTTGTTAAACCAGATTTACTCAGAGACTGTGACAGTAACAGCAGCAACCTGTAATCTGTCAAATCGGTCTGAAACGTCCTTCAGTTGCCTTTGTAAATTTAGCGCATCTGTATAAGCCCCTTGTGTAAAATGTATGTTCTGGTTTTGATCAAGTCCTCCATATGCTCACAACAAATTTCAAGACACTTCTGGTAGTGGTATGCAAATGCAGAGACAGATTCAAGGTGTTTCGATACATCTCTTTGTGCCTTTTTTGCTGCTGCAGTAATTGCTTTGCATTTCTCATTTTTTGTGGTGTATTGATGATAATATTAACATGGGAAAAGGTTGTAACTTTCCTGGTTTCTACTTTTCAGGCTCTTTTTATGGCAGAATCACCAACTGGTCCTCTCATGTTTGTTTTTTTGAAGATTGTTCTACATTCAGTTTTTAGTTTTATATCTGAAATCCCCTTTTCTGGAATATTTGGGCCAGGGATTTAAAAGAGGATGTAAGACAATGGCTGAAAAATGTTTGTCTGTGGCATTATTTGCTTCCATATTCTATTCTCTCATTTCAAATATTTGAGGAAATGACAGAATGGAACTATCCAGGTTTTGATTCTTTTTGAAAGAAAGGTACAGTTTTCCATAAAGCTAAGAAATTTAGAGGTACTATCCGCCATTCATTAAACAGAAAGACTCCCAGCAAAGTACCTTGCTCTCTTCTGTGTTGTCCAGCCTCCTAATATTGATACATATCTTACTTCAAGGGAACACTTAGCACGTTGGTGAATGAGAAGGCACTACTAGGAAGTTGTAGATAAACCTAAAGGACAAAACCCATCTTCTTGTTTTCAAGATTCATCTCTTGAAGCTGGAGTTAGATACAAAACCCGTTTATTTTTTATAAAATGCAGCTGGGCAATGTAAACATGACATTTCCTTCTTGTACTCTTCCGCCGAGGAGTTAAGAACATTCCTCTTGCATGTACCAAGGGCTGGTTACACACCTACGACTCTGGAAAGTGCATCTGACAAGCAGCAACTTTCAGCTGCCAAAACCGTGCTCCAGTGCCAAGCAAAGGACATTTTTGCATGTGCCTTCCATTTTTTCTTTTAAAACTGCTCCATTTGTTACATAACACATTCACGGTAGCCTGGGATCTCCTCTGGAGAGTTTCCAGGCTGAAATCCCAGTCTCACCTGTAGTTTAAGACCTTGTCTGATAGGTATACTCCCTAAACCCCTACAGGATAGTTCACACCTGGTTACATATGGAAATTGCAGGAACAGKTAGGTTTTGGATTCCATCAGGTTTGACAAGTCTTAGACATGATTGTGGAAAACACTTATGGAAAGTGTTTTCCACACTTAYGGGAAACAGTGACAAAACACATCTCTTATCAATGTCTCAGGAGGTGCAACAAACTCCATCATTCACTGTCCTCGAGAAAAGCTACTTTGGGATGACCCAGGCACTTTGCTTCCCTATGCTCTCCAGGCAGTGCCCTCTCATTGGTGAGTGCTTAAGATTTTATAGCTCTCTGCTAGCAGAATATCAAACACCGTCAGTTTTTGGTGTCCCCAGAGAAAGGCAGCAGTTGAACAGGGTGTTTCTAAGTTTTGTGTTTGAGAGAGAATATACTAGGCCTGACATGTAAGTAAACTATCTAGATCCATTTTTTGGATCCATTCTGAGCTTTTCACCTCTTCTTCAGTTTTAAGCACATAAGTAAGAAACACATATCCTCATTCTTAGTAGGTAATATTAAGCATGTATGTGTGGTATTTCTCACCGATCACTGATTACAGTAAAAAGTGTTGCAATCGTGCACGGATCCAACACTGAAGATTATCAATACAACAACCTATCGTGTTTACACTACATTGGAGCCCTGTATGTTTGCTTATGCCCCAAAATCCCCAGAGCAGTTATGATGCCATGTGAGTCCAGCCAGTTTAGGCATCATTTGGTAAGTCATTTTTCCCTCAGAGAACAACTAAGAAATCCACCAGCATCTTCTTGTTTCTAGGTTTTCAGGATAGCTAAGATTTCAATTCATAGCCTGAAATAAAAGCTTGACATTTTAGAATAAAAACCATTACAAATCTCTCATTTGCTTTCATAAATGTGAAGAGTGACATTTATCTTTTCCCAAAAGTAAAAATGAAACTCAGTATCCTACAAAATCTTTTCAGGAAGAGCAACAACAATACTTTTTTTAGTTTTATTGGTAGATCATGAAAAATACAAATATCTATAAACATCACGGAAGCCTACACATTAAAATCCAAAAGCACATACCTAATCAATTAGTTAATCTCCTTGCAAATGAAGTTCTATTTCACACTGTACAGTATCATTTATGCTTTCTAATTCTTATTTACCACTACTATTCAAATGCATAAAAGAAACTAATCACTTTAATGACTGGGAGACCTTTTTGAATTATTGAATTTTGGGGGAAATTAAATAGTATGAAATGTGCAGAAAACAGAACTGTCAAAACTGCATTGGGTGACCACATGGTGATCAGGAGTTACTATATCATGTATCTTTGAAATGGGCATGTTGGTATCTGAGATGCAAATTCTCCATCTTTTATAAATAAGACATTTAAACTGTAAAACTCACAGCAAACTGTGCTCCCCTGTGGATATTGAAGGGTTACAAGTGAATGTAAGTCAAAACACAGTTGATGTTGAAATTACAGTAGCCTAGTAACAAGAGAAATATACTGATGATGGAATGAACCCAGAAATAACTGATGTTAAATTAGCCTGGTAAATGGGCAATTAGCATGGATGTGGTGCGAACAAATATGCCTCAGGTATTACCATGCTAATTACTCAGAGGCCTCATTATTCAGACCTTCACTGCCTTTTGTCTTTTCCTGCAGTTCGTAGGTACATGTCACATTGCAGCTAAGTTTTATTGTGGGAAAGGAAAGGGTAGAGCAGATTTAATGGATAACCACAGTGAGACATCCTCAGTTTGCTCAGCCTTGCCCTTCCCTTGGTGTGCTGTATGAGGACAGCTAATGCTCTTGGTCTAGACAGGCAAGGGTTCTGTCAGATGGGGCACCAAGGATAGACAAGGTGAGTATATAGCCCTGGTGAACCTCGGCGCATTAAATCTGGCTGATTAAGCTACATCATCCATTCACAGATATCTATTTATTGCAGCAACTACGGTGAAGACTTAAAAAAAAAAAGAAGAAAGATGGTCTGATCTGTCAGGACCATTAGACTTCTGAGAAATTTTTTGAAGCTGAGGCGGATCATTAATGAGTGGTTTCAAACCACTACAGTAATTTTATCTTTATGGATTTCTATTATTTGAGCAGTGGCAGAAATATATTAATTAATTTTTCACTGATGCATCCAAGTAACCTTTACACACAGCAGACAAATAAAATCAACAGTGAAATCATGGTTTAATTATTTACCTAGCAACAACTTAGAATCAATACAACATCTCTTACTGACTGTGAGAACTTAATCTCCTTTCTATTCTCTTCCTTTTATGTGGTTATCATGCAATCAGGAGACAAAAGATGATGGGATTTTGCTCACATAATTATAGCTCATCAAAACGGCCCTCATGAACAATTCATTTGTCAGATTTGACCCTTTATCTCTTGGAGAATTATCTGTGAATTGATCATGGCTTTTATTATTTGGTTGATGAAGAGCTTTTTCCAAACACATCTGAGCCCGACTATAGCAAGCACTTCTTCAAGTGTTTGTTATTGAGAGTTCTCAGTTTGGACATCAGCTCTCTTGTATGGTATAATTTTTTTTACTGTTTAATTAAATAGATGTCCTTTGCAAAGTGGAGACATRCCAAAGAAAATACTAGAGAGTTGAAATCCTTCCAGGGACAAAAGTGAATATACTRTGGAGACTTAGCTGGAAATTAAAGGCCTTGAGTCACAAGGTGTAGGTATAATGTAAAATAGAAATAACAACTTACTGCTGTGCTTTACCATTTTATATCTGTCTCAGTACATCTCACTGTTGAAACACTGTCCAGCCTTCCAAAATTTCAGGTCTTTTTATAAGTTATTCAACATTAAACATCAAGGCTGTTATATGTAGCACTTGATATCAAGTTCTTAATAGTTTTGAGTTAATGTTAGAAGGAAACACTCTCATCGTTCTCTAGAAAAAAATGAATGCTCAGAGAAAATGCTGCAAATGGTGAAACACGCCATAAATACCAATACAAGTGGCTTTCATGAACTCTTTGAGTGCAGATCTACTTATGCTACTCCTACAGATTCCTGTCCTTCTACCATGCTTAGTTCTGTTGCAGGTTTGTGGTTAAAYAGAAAATGTCAGATTTTATGCTTTCATACATATGCACCCATTTAACTGTCCTCTAGTTTCTCCAAGACAATTTCTCAGTCATAACAGAAAGATGATATTGAGTGCTGTGGCCTACCTGGGATTTTGACACTTTCCAAGAAAAGGGCAGTGCCCTGCCTCCACTCCCCAAATCTATAAACCCATTAAAGTAAGGAATACTTTCTGACTTGTTCAATAAAATAAGTAACACTGAAATAAAATACCCTACAAGAGGACTTAATAATAAATAAACCTCGAATTATACTCTCATCTCTAGCCAAAGTACTGTAAATTTGGGGAAAGCATTCTCATGTCTTGTACATTCTCATGTATTATGTGTTCGTTCTGTCTGTCAGTCACCAAGCCTCTAACTCGTAAATTTGCATCATCCCCACCCGTCTGTCAGTGTGCTCTGATTAACTCGGCTCTCAAGGAGAAAATGTGTGTGGAGCCTGTGACAGCCTGAAAAGCTTTTTTCCAAATGTAATCTTCCAACACATTTGCGTAAGCACTTACAAAGTAATGACTACCCTTATGGTGGGCCTTTCTGAGGTTTTATCTCACCGCACTCTTGTACAGACAAATAATACTCAAGATAAAGTGCATGTCACATCCCATCGCTGCTTCCCCTCTTCCCTGCATCAAACAAAATCAAACTGGTGCAATCTAACGTGGACAAGTGACACAGATTGAATGATTCATTTCAAATAAAAAAAAAAAAAACAGAGTAAGAAAAGTGCTCTGAGAAAGAAAACACAATGTGTATTCTCTTCTGTAATAAACTGGATCTCCCCAGTCTCAACTTTTTGTGAAGAAAACCTCTGTCCTCTAAGCACAGGGTTCAGTCCAGGTTGATTTCTCAGGCTGAACTGGGGTTTCTGGTGGGAATTTTTCTGAAGCAAAGACAGTGATAGAGTCTCATTCATTAACTCACACATTTACCCTGTCTGAAGATGTGACATGTAGTCCCTTTCCTTGGTCAGAATATTTCAGACATCTCTCTTCTGACCTGCAGCTAAATTTCATTTAAGATATAAGAATTTAATATTTTTGAGGTTTCTTTTCTTCCTCCATCCTTTAACTGAGGTCACCCATGAAGTTTGACAGTTACAGAGGAGATGAAGGCAAACACAAATGTGCTCACACATATCCTCTCCCTAGGAAATCAGGCGAAGAAAAATGGCTGGGTTCTGTCAGAACAAAAGCTAAACCACATATCTTAGATGAGCAACTGCTCAGGTAGCTGTAGCAAAATTATCATGGAGTGGTAGGGTAGTGAGAAGAATGGAGGAAAATATTATTTGGTAAGAAGGCTGTGTGAGCTGACCACTAGAGCAGTGATCTTTCCTCCTACTCTCCTATGCCTCCCACACCCCTTCTAACTCCCTCAGGGTGCACTCTACATCCCTTACACATTCCCCTTGGCTACCCCAGATATTTTCCCCATCCCTTGAGTAACTCTGTTGCCCACCAGCTGGGAATATATACGTCTGGGGCCCCCAGACAATCCTACGTGCAGGGTCAGGGCTGCTGAGCTGGGCTGCCTGGAGGAGCAATGAGTGCTCCCCTTCCTTCCCTCAGTGAGAGCAGCAGGAGGTATCCCCCTTCTAAGCAGCCCCTCACCTTGAACAGCTTTGCAGGTAATTATCATGTCTGAGACATCTATCTGCCTCTGTGAAATGGAATGATGGCTCTGAAAAAAAGGCTGCTGTCACATGCACTTAAGCAACATGCACCTGTTTCCTTAGGAATTCAGACTGAGAAGAGTGCCAGTCTCAGATACTCACCCTTGACATGAGAGCTATTTATGCAATCCAAGAGATGTGGCAGCCTAGAGTTCTGCTAACAGCATCATCATAATGATCATATGAGCTGAAGACTTTGTTTTTAATGTGCATTATTATCATTGTGGTATTTTTTACCTAGCACATTTAATTCACACACACACACACACACACACACACACACACACACACACTCCAACAGTTTGCATTTGGGTATTTAAAACTAATCTAAAGCTGTGCTGGTGTGCATGCATGCAATTGCACGTATTTAGGTGTTCCGGGGGGGTTTCCTCCTCTTTGCTGACCTTCTGTTTTCTCTTATTATATATCTTGGATTGGAAAACAAAGACAGGAGATTACAGCTCCCAAACATCACTTCAGGGAGGACAAAAACATAAGTCATGAACTCAAGGAGATGGGGTTGCTATCTTCTCTTCTAATCTGAAATGGCTTTTAATATTATTAAGCTTATTTTTCCATCAGTACTGCAGTGTTAACTTAACTCTCCCCTACACAGTTGTCAGTGCAGAGCAAATAACTCATTTCAAATGCCGGTGCAAAGTACATGAGCCTAATTTGTGTTTGTGGATGGCAAAGGTCATATAAATTTAATATTCATATTTTGTCACTTCAAAATACAAGGTCAGGAAAATACAGTACATTGGCAGAAATGAGRCATAAAATTTGGAAGGAAAATAACATTTTAATAACTTACATAACCTGTTCAGATACCCAGATCAGGATGATGACATAAAACAAATAAGCAAATTAATTTCTTAGCATGAGACATGCTCTATATTAAATCAAAACCTAAGTCTGGCTGGTTTGCCTTTTGAACAGTAGGTTTATTTTGATGTGTTCTATGATTTGATCAGACCTTGCACTGCAGGTAATTGAGGAGAGGMAGGTGGAGTAAGAGTAAAGGCAGAATTTTGTATCAAGGGACATGAATTTTGCTTTGTGTTCAAAGCAGAAACCGAAGTCAAGGAGCACAACTCCCACTGGTGCCCTCAGGATTAAAAACATGGAGTAAAATTAAGTGCTTTCATACAGTAGACACCTAACCCCAGGCCTCTCATAGCCTCTTCAGAGGGTCTGAAGCTCTCTCCCCCATTCTGTCCTGAGGCACCAGGAAATGTCAGTGTTTGCCTCCTTTTCTCCCCCTTGCCCTTCTTGCTGGTCCATATAGTTGCTGGCACTTCCTACTGCCACACAGCACTGACATAGCTCCAGTCTGTCACTCAGAACTATTTTGTTTGGATTCACCTTTGGGGATAATTCCCTGCAGGAAAAAATGGCTGTCTCTTCTTATCTCAACCAAATGCTGGCATTGGGCAGCACAGGGGGCCGAGGAAGAACAGGAAAATCCCGGCCAAATATGCAGGAAAACCCTCCATGTTCTCCAGGGAGTCCTGGATGAGGATGGCCAGGTTTGGCCCTGTATACTGTGTACATTGCTGTGCTAAAAAGACATGTTGTTATAAGGCTTTAGAGAAGCTTTCATGAATTTCCATTGGTCAGCAAGGATTGATATTTTTCCCTTCAGTAACTGTCTCTCAAATCTGTGATGGTCTGGACAATTTCCTCTGGTGACCAACCTTTCTTCAAAGAAAGGTTTCTATGGGTGCAAATCCAGTAAGAAGAGATTAGTTAGGGTCAACTGAGAAATCTCCAGGAAAAATATAAAGACTCTCTCCTGGATCCACACAAACTCCTTGCCTCTCCCTGGCTGAATTACTGTCATACTCCTAGATAAAGCACTTGAATTAGTAATTGGCATCTGGCCAGTATGTCTTTCATTCTATCCGAAAGGTGAAAGGCAGGGAATTTGTGAGCTTTTCAGAGCAAGCCAGTGATGAGTTTGCTCAGCAGAGATTGAATTTCTGGTGAACAGCTTCCCACAGCTTTTGTCTGCCAATGCTATGATTTTGTCTATCCATCCTTTGTCCCTCCTGATTTCCGCTCACGCTAACATGGAATGACGGGCTTGCCCATTTAACTCTGCAGGCTAAACTTCAGCTTCATTGCTATGTATTAGATCTATTTTCACCCCAATTTAACATTAATAGAATAATTTGCAGAGT
This sequence comes from Amblyornis subalaris, assembly GCA_018881555.1. Taxonomy (NCBI): domain Eukaryota; kingdom Metazoa; phylum Chordata; class Aves; order Passeriformes; family Ptilonorhynchidae; genus Amblyornis; species Amblyornis subalaris. The sequence goes on from JACAXG010000104.1 coordinate 1,199,537, forward strand.
TCTTAACTGAACCACAAATCTCTTAAATTACTRTTTTACTTCCCTTGTATGGATTCAGCTTAATATTTAACATTTTTTCTAATTTAGTGTTTATGGAAATGTCATACTTTTGCTCCTCCTCTTTGCTCCCTACTTAGATCCTGGCTTAGAGGGCATCATAGTCATATAGCTTTACTGCTGTCTGCTCCCATTAGGCTGATACGAGGAATCAGCTGTGACCACAGCTTAATGCTGATGGACCAGGTTACAGCCCGTGACAATGAACTTCTAAGCAATAATCCTTTAGAGTAATTTCTTTAGTGTCTGAAGATTAAAGGTCCAATGACTTCTTTCTCATTCTGGCTCTGAAGGCATTGCCCTTTCCTTCAAGGATGCTATGCTTTCTATCCCTAACTTGTAACTGCACTTACAAGAAGCAACGTGAGCTTGAGGACCCCATGGCCAGGTACTTTTAACCTATGCCCACAAGCAGCCTGAAAGTGTTTGTATTGCATTTAGGAACAGCTCAGTTTAAGAAATCTGCTAGTTGTGGCAGACAACATATTTATACTTGCTTATACTGGATTTTCTTGCCCTTGTGAACAAAAGTTAAGACCCTTTATAAGAAGTTGAAAGAAACTTCCTCTCTGTCCCTTCAGAGCTTTCTGGGTCTTGAACTGAGGCTTTTACCATGGGCTTCACAACATAAATGGCTGATAAGACTGTACTTCAGAAGGGGCTCTGAGGAGTCTAACCATACATTGGTGTCCCTTAGTATCAATTTAACAGTGAGTCTTTATTTATTTGCAACGGCACAGTTTAATCGGAAAAAAGTAGTTGTTTCTGTTCCGGAATTCTTCAACAGCTGAGATGCTGCTAAGGCTTAAATATTTCAAGAGAAGGGTGAGGTGGGGGTGTATGTTTGGACTTCATTTAGTTCAGGTTTTTGCCAGTGAAGGTGTGCCCTTTTTCTGACAATGTTAATAATGTGATTTAATGGTAACATTACAATGTCTCATGGCTCTCATAAAAACTGGAGCCCCTTTGTTTTTGTCAAGAGATACATTACAATTCAACCCCTGCACTGTAGTTCTCAGTGTCTAGGCAAGCCAGGTAGGATTGCCTTGTCAGAAAGCATGGTGAAGGTTTACAGGGACAAACAGTCCTATAGTCCTGGCTTTCTCTCAAGTGTCCCATCCACAACTGGAAGGTACATAAGATATCACTCAAAACATCTGGAAATGGCAACAGACGTTACCTTGTCAAGAAGGTTAAAATGCCTGAAAGCTTTCTTACGCTTTTAAGRAAATAACTCGGCATTCTATTCTAAAAGTACAATAGATAAAAGAGAGCTGCCACAGTAAAAATCTTTTTATGGCAGGTTCGGTGCTTTGGGGGTGAATGTTCCACTTTCTTTTTGCCTTTCTGGGTGGAAAAGCCTTAGATTCAATGTCTGCTGGCAGTCTGTTTGTGAAATCGAATTTCATATGACAGAAAAGGGACTTAAAAAAAGCTGAGAAAAAGGACATGAAGGGAACAAAACTCTTTTAGAAGATAAAAAAGCTGCAGAAGAATTAAAGTTCACACATTTGCAGCTGGAACCTACTCTCGCAGTGCCTGGTGCTGATGAACTTTGATATTGCAAAGCACAACATCCTTCCTTCTGACTATTTTTAAAAATGTCAACCACCACAAATTGCTAAAGGTAGGAACAGTGGTCCTGAAGTGTATTGTAGTAATAAGATCTACTGCTGTCATTAAGGGTTTGTATATCTGTTTGCTCTGGTATTCCTCTCTGAAGTGTTTCCTGCTGTGACAGAGAAAAGGCAGGCTAGAGGAACTGATAAAATGCTTCCATAGCCCTGTGACAGACATACATCTTTTGTCCTTTCAGTCAGTATTGCTCCTGTYCAATTTACCGGATCTTGTTCCTCAGAAAATGAAGCACTGCTCATTTAATCTTTTATATCACAAACACAAGAAACCTTATTCATATTCTCTTGTACTGGTGGTACAAAGAACCATTTTCATATGCTTAAAACAAAGTAGTGGCTGCCTTTTATCTATTTCAAATGCAGAGTGATGCTGTACCTGTGTGCTTCATCCAGAATGAAAAAAAGCTCTGTTCATACAGTCCCAGGAACCAGCCTCAAGATGACTGGTCACTGAGAGGAAGCAGCTTTCTTAGTAGGGAAGAGTATCATAGAAGGTTGTAAAAGAYCTTGAGAGGTCACTTGCTTTCAACCATTCAAGGTGGGTCCGACTTAGATCAGAACGTCACCCTCTCTCAATTCCAGACAGTTTCATCACCCCAAACTGTTTTACATTTACCTACAATGGCCAGTGCTTAGGCAGAGCTCAGATTTTTTTAAAGGAAGTATACAATTTCTTTTGAATAGGCAAGAAGAAAATGTCTGACAGTTTCCAAGCACTTAACACTGCAAGCAAAATTGGAATACTGAAGAAAGAGAAGATAACCTTYATTAGAGGCAGTAATTTTGTTAATCTGGAAGCTGAGTCATATTAAGAGTCTGCCACTCTGACAGGAGCTTGAGTTCTGTTAAAATCTGCTGATAGAAGAGGAATTCTCCTAACTGGAAAGCTACAAAGGAGRAAAACCTGAGATGCTATTTTTGCCAGCCTGACACACTCTCAAAGTAACAGCACTAACTACGTACAATCTTTCATGAAATGAGCTCGGCAAAAAATCAAGGGCAGCAGCCACATCGCAGTATCTGCAGTACTCCAGCTAGTGGTTAAACTCTATGTAAAAATAACACATTTTCTAAACAGAATTAAACTGTTCTGGCAGTTCTATCCTCTAGATAGTCCTCTGTTTTGAAAGAAAACTGAAGTGACTCTTAAAGTATGGGAAGAAATATCTCCTGCACCTGGGACTCTGTAATTGTGGTCAAGAGACTACAAGTTGATTCTCAACACATTTGGGGCCTCAGTCTGCAGAAAAAGAGGGGCTGAAGTAACCATGGGGCTTAAAGGGAAGGAGAAGAAAAATTAGAGAGTGCCAAACACAACTTCTAAACTAACAGGGCATATTCTTTCTCATTTTTATGCCTCAAACTTTCCGTCCACAAAATAGTGTTAAACCCACTTTCTGAAAAAAATCCCACACAAGGATAGGGGAGGAATTGGCCTAATGCAATTTTTCAGAAGTCAGTAATGTCAAAGTGCTTTTCTTGATGTGTTTGAGACAGGTGTATTGTATGTGGTGGAACTGAGTTCTCTTTTTAAGCCAGTGTGCTTCAGGGCACATGATTTCCTTCCAATCTTTGTTCACAATTCTGTGAGCACAATGACAATGTAAACACTCAAAACCTGAGGTTGGCAATGTTTCCTGGACAGTAAGGAGTAAAATGACAGATGTTCAGAAAAATACAATCGTTTAGAGATGGGAGAAAATCACCTTTTTTGAACAGCAGCAAAACTAGCTACCTTCTATTTTTTAAATCATATATTTGTTAGTCAAAGACAAAATTAGGCCAACTTACTGAAAAACAATTGCCAGTATGGAGGGTGAGGGAGGAACATTTATCCCCCTTTTCTGTAAGACAGCACATGACTAAATAACATTGGGAATCTAGTGTGTGCACAGTGTGTGAAAGGGACATGGAAAGAGGCAAGGCGATAGGATCACTCTGACATCCACACCCTTAGGTAGTTTCCAAGTCCCTCGAGCACTGGTCAAGATGTGTCATGGTCTCATTGCCTTCATCAGGACAACTCTCTTGCCTTACAAGCAAGAATTTGAGCATTTTTCTTAGATGGAGCTTAACTCTGCCCTGATGCACATTGATGTCTGCTGAGAGGGTCTAGTGGGTGTTGGGCAGGAACACCACCAGGGTTGGGAGGAATAGAAGTGGTTATGCAGAGAGAGACTAAAGTAGAAAGAGGACAAATAAGGGTATGTAGGGAGAAAAAGTAAGATTTACTGTTACACCGAATCTCAGTATTAATTAAAATGCAAGTGCACTTTGAATTACAGGGCTATCATTCCATTTTTGAATACTTGTGTCTCTCTGAACTGCTGGAGACTCATTTTTGAGGTTTATGATGTATCCTTTGATAAAATTATATTTCCATTATTCACAGTGCTTGTTAAATTGTTATATATAGAACTGTATGTATTATAAATTAAAGTCTGTAAAAGGTTTTAGGGCCAGTGACTACACTGAAAAAATATTGAACCCATAATTAATTTGATCTGTTTTGTCATTCATATTTGAATAAATTATCCGGTGAAGTGTCATTGACCAGGCAGAGATGGTCAAAACCGATCAGAAAATATTTGTAGAATGTATTACAATATTCAACAAGAGAAAAGGTGAAATTTGATTAACTTTATGTTGAGGTACATAAAAGATCATGTCTCCTTCAGTGTGTTTCAATATCAATAATCTCATGGATTAGTGTTTTTCTCAATATTTTTCCAAATTTCAAACCCAATTTTCTTTCCTGAGACCATTTTGAGTGTAGACCTGAAATCTTTCATAATTTTTTGCAGAATGCAAGAGATTTGGGGAGATATGTTGACACTTGGCCGTTTCTGACAATAAAGCGCTGTTACACTTCGATACTATGCTGCTCAAACCAGAGCCTTCTTAGGCAAAGAAAGAGTTTATACCCTCCTATACTCTGCTACAAAAATATTAATATACTGGGGATTTTTTTTTAAGTTTGGTGACACATATGAGAAAATATACAACAACTTCAGAGAAAGAAAATGTCCCTCATTGGGCACTTCTTTTTGGGGAAAGTCTGAAACTGCAAATTACTGCCACACTAATCCAGGGAATGCTCTAAAATAGCAAGGAAATTAAAACAAAGGCACAGAGAAGTTTGTTATTTTGATTGACCTCTACATCTCTTACTTTATCTAAATTGAAGAACAACTATTAGAAATCATTACAAATTCTCTGTAATACATGATTTAAGCCCCTCTTGATAGGATAACCTATAAAATAGAGGAGGAAGCAGTAAAAAAGTATTGGTTTTAATCCTGTGGATTCTCCAGGAGTTACATCTGGAGTAGGGAGCTAAAAAAGGCTGACTTTACGATCTTAAGTCCATGCAGGACTGATAACTAAAGGAAAAGTGCCAGAGGAGCTAAAAAAGACTCTGGCCCCAATTAAGGGAATTTACAATCACATTTTACACCGTCTGGGTCCCAAACCCAGGATGTTGGTGAATATCAATAGGTAAGTACCAGCAAGGCTCTGACCACTGCAGTAACAAGTGATGCCAGGACAAACATATAACAATAAATTCAGTCCTCATGATCTTCCTCTGTGTTTGGTTGATCTATCTTTTAGTAAATTCTGTCACTGGAAGGTTTGCTTGARTAAGGCATACCTAAGCATTTAATTGTTTATCCTAAAATTGGGGATAAATTCTATCCTCTTCCTTTTTGTAGAACAGCCATGAACATTAATCAGAGTTACCTTATAAAAGGATCAAAATCAGCAGTTTTCTCAATACAGACTATAACTCCCTGCTGGCTGATGGAAAAATAGGTTTTTGAAGTGAGCAAATGGGAGAGAAGCACATGTAAAAGTCAGTATAACAAAATAAAAGCAGTGGCCATATTTGTTAAGAGGGGAGAGGAAAATGGCCAGACTATGGCCAATATTTAACCTTAATGATATCCAAATTTATAATTCTTTCTGGGTTTCTGATAATCTGAACAAGTCACTGCACCTTAACAAACAGTGTTGATGACACATTAATCTGTATAACATCACTGAATTTTGTATGTGCAGGCAGATCAGTTAGTAGATGTCAAAATAATGATCAATGTATTGCATGGACAACGAGTTTGTCATTGTAGTGTCTAAGAATCACTCAACTGCTATTATAATTACACTGAAATTGAAGTGCAATTGTGGGGTTGTAAGTTATTTCTTGTACATATGTGCACATTGATTTGACAGTGGCTGTTGTGCTGGTTTAACTCCAGCCAGCAAATAAGTACCATGCAGACACTCTCTYCCTCCACTCCCCACCCCATGGGATGGGTAGGAGAATCAGAAAAAAAGTGAAAATCATGGGTTCAGATAAGAACAGTTTAATAATTGAAACAAAGTAAAATATACCCATAATACTAATAATGCTAATGATATAAACAACAACATTAATAATAATGAAGAAAAGGAGAGAGAGAGATTTAAAACCCAAGAAAAAACAGTGATGCCTGGTAAAACTGCTCACCACCTGCTGACTGATATCCATCTAGTCCTCAAAAACTGATCATCATTTCCTGGCCAACTCCCTTCATTTTGTATTCTGGACAAGACATTCTATGGTACGGAATATCCCTCTGGCCAATTTGGATCAGCTGTCCCAGCTGTGCTCCATCCTGGCTCCTTGTGCAGCTCCTCACTGGCAGACCATGGGAAATGGAATGGTCCTTAACTTAGGGTAAGCACTGCACAGCAGCTTCAGTGTGTTATCAACATTATTCTCATACTGAATCCAAAACACAGCACTGGACCAACTACTAAGAAAAAAAACTATCCCAGCCGAAACCAGGACAGTTGCCTAAGAGACAGATGATATTCTGTCCCCTCATGGTGCAGAATTAAACTGTAGTTGACCCTAAATAAATAACTGACAAATAGTAATAATAAATGACTGTCATTGATACCACCTGAAGAACTGAGTTCTGGAAGCTCTGTTTGCATTTGGTTTATTTTCTGTATTCAAAACCAGGATATTTGATCATGGTTTATTTATTTCATTTCTTTTACAGCATGTCAAAATAATTCTCCAGAATGATAATTCTCCAGATATAATATTCAATATGATTCCTGACTTCTCACAGAAGCAAAAACTATTTCTTGAAGCAACTTTTAAAAGTTCTTGAACTGTAGTCTTACAGGTTATAGAATATAAAAAGCAAGAATTAAACCCACAAAATATATTAAAAGAATTACACTGGTGCACTGGAATGGCATAAATTATTAAGGACAGAGCTTCTGTGTTAGATTTATGCAGCTGAGAAGAGAAAACGTGGAAAAAGCACATATTGAAATATTCAATATTTCACAAAGTGTAAATTAAAAATGAAAACTACACCATGGAAAATATTACTTTGAATGCCAATAGTAGCACAAGAATAAAAAGGAGCTGGAGCTAGTGTCTTTGTGCTGTGCAGGATTTAATTGCTTAGACTCACYACTAATATCACCAGAAAGCCTTTGGCTGAACTGTTATGAACTCTGCTCAAAATGAATGTCCGGAAGAGTGGCACTGCAGGATACTTAGGCACCAACCTGTGGAATACCTTGAATGCCACATAATCACTAGGTATTATTCAAAATCCAAATAAATGCTGAGAACACAGTTAAAATACTCTCATTATTTCCCATTAGTTTCCTATGAGCCTGAATCTTCCCAGCATAAAATAAATGAGAATACTTTGGAGAAAGCAAATAGYTTTTCAGTGTTGCCAAAAGTGTCACAATCAACTTGGGCTGTTACTACGATTAAAAAAAAAAAAAAACCAAAACCTTACGTATCTTACAGAATGACATTTATTCTAGCTATCTCACCCCTGTCTGAGCCATCAGCTCTCATGAATATCCGGAAAGCCTCATGTCCATACCGAGGCACTATGCTGCCCAGATTGGATGACAATGTTATAATAGTTGGTTTGACAYGATGGTTGTTCTTCATTGTACTGGAGAAGTGAGGATATATAGTAGCTGTCATGGGCTGTAAAAATATTTTACAAATAATGAACCGACCCACGAAGTACTTACTCAATTATTTGGGCAAAATTATTTTGTTATCATAAATAAAGCTGGATTTGGCCTCAAAGCACTTATTCTACAGAACTGTTATTAGAAAACAATCACTGCAAATGCAATTATTTTCAGGACAGCACAGCAAAGAATGCCCTATTCCCCGAGCAGAGATCAAACCCAATAATTAGGAAAAAAACCCAAAGAACATTCCAGAATGATTTGGTGAGTAATCAAAAGTAACAGAAAACACAATCTATGCCAGTGTATATTATTCCACTTCAAACACAATGGCAAAATGAAATGCAAAAAGCAAAGAAAAGCCAGACAGGGACATGTAAGTTGTGTCTTATTGTCAGTCTGTATAAGAAATCACTGGTAAAAGGCAGAATATGTAAACACATATATTTTAAAAGCTGAAAGAATGAAAGTGGAAACAGCATGGCAATCCATGGGCTGTTTCTGTCAGCATACAATTTTCATAAAGAYGTGTTTTATATAATCTGCTTTTTGGGGAATTTTCTTTTCCAAATTTGGCTGTGACAGTGCATATCAATGCATATCAAGCMACAAGGATTCTGTGAACAATCTGTCTTATTGGAGATCCCTTTATCATAAGTACTTGTTCTTAAAAACATTTATTTATTGCAGTCTTCTCCACTGGGTCCTCCCTACCAGTTCAATAAGGGCCAACCTTAATAAGCAGTCACCATAAAGTTACCATAAATACCTACTTTAAATATCTGAAATGGAAAATGGCTAATGACTAAGATACTAGTCTGTGTGAACACTTAAAAAACGAACCTGTAGCACAGAGACCTGGCCAAAACACAGTCTTTGGGATTTGCTGTAAATTTCCTCCTCTTTCATTTGGTTCAAGTCCCAGCGGAACACCTGGAAGGGTGGATAACCACTAAAGCTAAAGGGCAATGTTTTCAGAGAAATGAATTAGACATCAACAAAGCTAGGACTAAAGGAGAAGAGAAAATGTGCCCCTTAGGGGCATGCTGCTCTGGAATAACCTCCTCTGGGTTTAACAGGTTTGGGCAGCAGTGTCTGCAGGTGCCCTGTGTGGAAGGGGAGGATAGGAACTGCCTGGGATGCTCATATTGGGTCCAGCCAGGTCTGACACCAGTGTGAGAGATGCCAGGGCAAGGACTTCCCCAAGGGTCTGCAGTCGTTGGTGACCCACAACTGAGAAGAGGAAAGTCAGTAAGAAGCAGAAGTTAGCAGAAAGAAACCAGTATGCACAGAGCAGCAAGCCAAAGCCGTCGTGCACACAATCCGAACAACCTGCACTCCTTGCTTCTTCACAGAAGGCATTGGGAAAGTCTGAGTGTAACCACAGTGAAAATAAGGGAATTTGACATGAGGATGGGAGAGGAGTGTTTGACTGAAGTTGTATCTGGGAAAGAAAAGCTTTTTATTTAAATGTTTGATTGCATTTGTTATTTTGTTTTTTTTAATGCCAAAACTAATGATCAGAAGTTTGTGTTAATTAAAAACAATAATGGGGTTACTATATTTTTTTTATATTTATTATATACATTATATTTATATAATATATATAATTATATAAATTATATTTATTATATAAAAAGATTAAACTAAGTACAAATTGCACAAGACAAGGCAGTTTTGCCTGCAATGGCAGCCAGTAGCAGCAGCAGGACCAGAGAACATGTGCTGGTACTTAGTATTGTAACCAAGTATGCACCTACAGCCTGAAAAGCTCATACAGAGCGTGACTGATGTCACCTGCCTAGCTGAGTCTCGTTTGCAGGGTAAGCAACCTTGGGTTGGGTCTTAGTGTGCCAGAAAGGAAGAAGTCCCTGGGAGGAAAGCCCTCGAGAGTCTGGCTTGCTGCCTTTGCACYTGTTGGAAAACCAAAAGGGTTGAGGTGCAACCTCTGCTTCTGGAAGAAGATACTGCGGATGTAGCCCCCGTGCCAAACATTTGTACTCCATTTATTGATGACAGAAATGGATTGGAAACCAACCTGTCTTTCTAAGCCAGAGACATAGGTAAAACCATCAGCAGGACTGTGCCCCCTCTGCTACACTGCACTCCTGTCTTTAAATGATGTGGTTTTCTGTGACAGTAAGGCAGCAGACTTGGTGATCAGGGATCTCACTTCTAATCCTGCTTGTTCTATGCCTGTGAACAGGTTACTTTCACTGGCAACCATATATTCATTCCTCTTATGGTGAAATTATCACTCAGAAAGAACTGAGTAATAGGACAGAAATCTGCCTCAGGATAAATGTTGATCTTTCTTAAGTATCTATTTGGGAGAAGAGTCGTCATCAAGGGTAATAAAGATTGCTTCTCCTTGAGGTGCATGGAGGGGCAATGACATTTTTGGAGCTGAGCTCTTGCTGTATTCTTGGATTTTCATGTACCCAGCAAACTCCCATGGTAATACCCACAAAGAAATTCCTTCTCCGTGTGAATATAAAAGCAAGTGTCAGCCTCTTAAGTGAGCAGCCAGCACCATGCCAGAAGATGACTGACATCATTGGCAGGGTAGTGTGGAAGTGATAAAAATGGGAATAACCAAACTAGTGTTTAAGGCCACTCTACATGATATGAACTAACTTTCTTTGAGTGGGAGGTATGAATGTTCCCTGAGCTTCCAGGGAACAGGTACTACTTTCAGCATTTTGCCCAAAGGTTCAGTAGACCCATGTGAATTGTCTTAGTCTTATCCCAAAGAATAAGTTAGCCAGCTGTTATCAAAGGCTAGACATTGACAAAGTCAAGTGCACATGAGTTTTGGGCACAGTGGAGCAATCCTGGAAACAACCAGGTTATTTCACTGCATCCTAAATGTGAGTATGTGTGGAAGTATCTGCTATTTCCACAAAAATGAGAAGTTTGCAAGTATGAAACACAGGTCCACTGCTTTGAACTTTATTTGATGGCAGTGTGGATGCCAAAACAAATCTTTGCATTCCTGAATACCTTGGACCTTGGATGTTTTTCAAAGCCCTTTTTTCCTGCAAGCCCTATTCTCACTGCGCTATTCTTACTGACAGATTCTAGACTTAATATCTGAAGGGAAAGCAGAGAAAGTTTTACCAGAAAGAGCTGGAAATGCATCTGTAATGTTGTGCACATCCAGACTGCTGATTTCTATCTAGTTCTTTGCATATCTGCCTGATAATTATGTCTCTCTCTCTCATAGCATTCTCTCATCAGCCTGCCTAATTCTTAAATTTCTAATTGACTTCTCAGTGTACCAGTATATCTGAATTATCATCCCATATTTCTGAACTGCTAGTCTAAGTCTGCAAGTACAATCTAAAAACTGACTTCCCGTATGAAAACATGCAGCACAGTGTTCCTTATGAGAATTAAATAATAGGTTATTAAGTTTTAGTCTTGGACACAAGGAGATATTGATATGATCTATTATGACAGAGATTTAATTTTCACTTCTATCAATTAAAAGCACCACTCTTAATAAATCAGGAATGAMGAGTCTTAATAAACACTAAGATAAAAAACGACTTATCATGTCTTTCATTTTGATGTATGTACTTAATATTCTCTTTCATCACTGCAAGAAGATAGTGATCTTGCCAAAAGCTAGAACAGCAAGAGGGAGTGGGACTGATAAAGAGTCACTGCTCTGCAGCTAACTGAGGAGTTTCTTCAGCTGCAAGATGTTATTAAAACTGTACCTTGAGCTTCTAAAAAAATTTAATCTAGGTGCCTCCTGGGGAGAGGCAGTAAACATTGAGCAGTGGACTGTTTTTCTTTTTCTGTAACTCCCACAGCACAAAATAAGCAAAACCAATTAGATCTCTCACGCAAAATGTCATCAGTGACTGCTGTGTGGTGAGCTCCATGGCTGACTTGGCAATGCTGATGGCATGGTGAGACCCTGGCACTGAGGAGACTCAGCTTTAGCTTGAAGAAAAAAAAAACTGACAAAATTCATCTTGAAGATACCTTTGGAGAAAGGATGGCTGGAGAGAATGGATGAGGTTGTTGGCTGAAGCCTGAGCTGCTTTGGTAATGACCAGGCAGTTTTATTATCCAGACTTTTCACATGATCTATTGGGTTCATATTGTGTTCAAATTTCTATGCAAGCTGGGAGTAAACAGAGAAACTCTGAACATTTGATTGATTTGATCTTCATAGCAGAAGCTCTGATTCTTCAACTTAACAGTTTCTTCTATTAATTGGCTCAAATGTGCTCCTCTATAACAGGATTTATGCAACAATTGCTCTTATGGTGATTATAACTTCACAGTACTGACACTGTAATTGTGATTGAAAACGCACTTTAAAGTCCCTAACTTCAAATACTTCTGTCATGAGGAAAAAGACATCCAATCTTGTAAAACAGAATTTTATTTTTATTTACCACTTTTTAAATATCACAGCTTGACCAGCCTGCTGTCAGGGAGCAGTGAGGGATGGCTGCTCTCAAAGAACTAGGGAACTGAGGCTGAAAACCCAGCTAGCATGGTAGGAGTCTTCTGCAGTACCCAAGAGAGGTGAGCATGGCAGGTCCTGAGAGAGCAGCCAGCTTGGACCAAGAGTCTGGATCATCAGACTGGGTGTGGTGATGAGGCAGGTACCGGGTCAAACTGGGAAGTCAATCAAAAGATTGAGATCAGGACTGATGAAAGCAAATGGAATAAGACAGACAGTAACCTCCCAGACAAGACCATAGTGACAAGAAAAGTCCTAGGTCAAGCTAGGAGGTCAGCCAATGGGTCAGAGTCCAGATCAGCAGGTCCCATGGCCAGGCAGAGGAACGGTTGTGGTTGAGCTGGAGACCAGTGCTCCCATGGCACAGTGGGCAGAGAATGGATGCCCAGGGCTGAACAAAACTGAACAAAACACCTGCACCCAGGGACAAGGGTGGGGATGAAAGCCCCAGGTGAGGTTGTTCAGGGTCCAGTAAGGCATATTAATGCCCTCAAGGCCCTGACAGATTCTCAGCATGCTGTTAAACAAACGCCAAAATCAATATTACAAGCACTGTCTTTCACATTTACATTTTTGCAACATACATCACAACAAACAAAAATAATCGCCTTAAAATGCCTACCTCCTCTGCAAGGAATTTTTCAGTCTGACACTCATATATCTACCTTAATGTGTTTTACTTTATTCATTCTGTAATGTCCTATTTCTATTTACCAATAATAGATAAAGATAAAAGGATTATAGTACATGTGAGCAGGAATCATCTTCCATTATGATACTTTGACTCCCATGAGTAGCTATCTGAAACCAGCAGAACTAGTGAAGGTATCAACACCCAGCAATTCAGCTACTGCACTTCAGTGCACAACTGCACCGATCCGAATGGGAAACTTCAAATTCAGCATTATAGCAGTAGTAGAGATGCCAGATCAGGTCTGAAACCAAACTGATTGCTTTGGTGTGTTATAGCTCTGCTACTTCCAGTTGTAGTCTGGAGATCCCTGCATCATCATAGAGCCATATTGCACTGAGCCTTGCTTAGACTAAAAAACACCAGGAGCTTTTTTCGCTTTGTTTGGTTTTGCTTTGAATACTGAGTTTGTTTACCCACTGTGACCACCATCTAAAATTCAATGCTTTTCCAATCAACATCTATGGTTACAATGAATTTTAAACTAAACTGTTTTTCATAAGGACTTTACCTAGCTATCTATGCTATACTTTCTGTAAAAGGACTGTTGTCCAGACAGAGTCTGTAGAGGCTTGTATTTTATATATAGTGATTACAAGTACAGAAATCCAAATATTTTAATGTATCAGTCTTTAATGGCTAGGAGGTAGGACATTATATCCAGTGCCATCTCCACAGTTAAAAGATATCACCTAATTTTTTGTAAAACAGAAAGAAAAGAGATGAAAAATCTATTTTAGCTTTATGTTAGCAATGATAAATACTGTCCTTCAGGATGCAACCGAATGTTTATCTTTCTGCCTTTGCTTGAGGCAAGATGACAGGGAAAGTCACAGCACTAGGAACAATGAATTTGAGATTTGTGGAAATGTTTGATGTTTGATGGGAACTTCTGTCAGTCCAGTGCTATAGTCTTCACCTTTTCTGCTGCAGCATGTGCAACCAGCTATTCAGATAAGTTGTTGTCATAAGTTTAGATGTAAATATCTTAAATATTGAATAGCTGAAAAGTGAAAATTAAAGGCATGAAAGTTAGTATTCATATGTACAAGAGGGTTAGAGTTACAGCTCCTGGAGGAAAAATAGCTCTAAGTCTCAAACTTAGACAGGAATATTTGCTGGTTTGTTTTAGTTTCAATTGCAAGTATATTTCTTATGAAATAGTCTAATACATCAGTAATGAACTGCTGCACAGATGAATCTTCCTTGCCACTGTGCTCAGTTTTACACCAGGATAACGCCATTTATTTACAGTAAATTTCTTACTGAAAAAGATGGTTAAAGCCCATAAAAATAAATTGTCTAACATTTTATGTCAAAAAATAATTGGGGGGCATTTTCTGGAGAAACTCCTGCTGTTGACATTAGGCAGATCTTTCCAAATCATCTGGGCTCAGGAAACACCCTGTAATACTCTTTTCAGGTTTAGCTGGCACTTAATATTAAAAAAAAAAATCCAATTCTCATATTTGCATTGTGAGTCCATATCATGCCAAAGAGTAGATGGACATAAAAGTTCCAGTCTCACTGAGGGTCCCCAAAGCCATCAAACAAAGCTCACCTCAGGTGAGGCAGCAGAGCAGTGCACCAGGCATGCTTTCAGGGAGCAGGTGGCTCAGCAACCCACTGTGGTGCAGGGTCACAGTTCTTTCTTGGGTTAGTTCTTTGCATCAGGTGGCAGCAGTTTATTTGGAAAGTTCAAGTTCAGACAATGACATGCCCTGATGTATCGCTCAGTTTCCTATTACTTCTATTAAAACAGTGGAGGAAATTATGCTCAACTCAAACCCTCACAAGGAACTCTTCAGCATAACTTGCCAAATCAAAAATTTGGAAATCAGCAAATGCCAAACATAGTTTTCATGCTGCTTTTACACTTTCTGTATCTATGCTACCATCTTAATTGTTTGGTAACATCCTATGTTTCCAGAGGCACCTACTTTATTCAACACACATACCAGGGAATTGATATGTAATTGTGCAGTAAATGCTGCTATTAGGAAGTTTGTTGAGAGCAAAGAGACTTGGGAAAGCAAAGAAAGGCACTGGTGTTAGAACAGGCGTCCTGATATTAAAACGATSTGTGTTTTGTCCATTTGCAGCCTTTTGGAAGAACTAAAACAAATTACAGCAAAATATGAACAGCCAGAAAAAGCTCTGGCCTCCTCTCCAGTTGTACTCAGCTCAGGATCACTAGGAGTGACTGGGAACAGAGCTGACCATTTCCTATTGCAGCACACACCTACAATGTGGCTGTTCATTGTCTCTGACAGCAGACAGGTGCAGACTAGATGAAGCAGCAAAGAGCTGTCATAGGGAAGGCTCTGCCATTTTTCCACAGGGGCAATGACTATTCTGAGCGATGAGAACACACTGTGGGGCACCTTACAAACTGGTTCTTGTACTCCACTTGAATACACCGAGAGGCTTTGGAGAACATCATGGCTCATTTCTAGCCCACACAATTGTTTACCACTGGGTGCTGAGCAGCACTAAGTGGAAAAGTTTGTATGCCCCTGGACCTCATCCCACCATGAAGCTCAACCTTAGTTAGGGCAGACACCAAAACCCATGAGCTGGGAGCATTCCAAAGCTGCAGGAGGTCAACATCATCTGAATAAATGAAGGTAAGACTCTTTAATCTTTGTTTGCTTATTTATAAATATGGATTTTTATTGACACAGTTAATGGTCATGAAAGTAGGACATCCATGAGTGGACCCTCAAAGGACATGTGSAACAGACAGGACTTTGAAACAGACAAGTCATCCCAGTGTGAACTATGGTTGCAGGTAGCATGTCAGTCTACATTCCCTTTCTGTACCTGATGTTACATAGGAAGAGAAAACATAAGTGAAAAGCATTGGGAGACAGAAGAGAAACAGCGGGTGAAGGAAGTGGAGCACTGATGAAGAACAGAATAGGAAGAAGATGTAAAGGTGACAGAAAATCCATCTGGTTTCCCCTCTCTTTCTCTTCCATCAATCAGAAAATGTCCTGTGTCCCTTTCTTGTGTAGGTTCTGATTACCCTCCTGTTCATAATGTTGACTTTGTTTCTGCTTTCCCCACCATGAAAAAGCAAAAGGCACAGCACTGCTAGAATACAACATCAAACTGGGGCCAAAGCAACATCAAAGACCCACTTGATGGGTTCTTGTAGTATCAGAGCAAAACCATACCCTCAGCTGGCAAATGCTTAGCCTGAGTGATCCTGATGCCTTATCAGGACTACCTAAAAGAGAGAGACTTGACAAAGATTAAAAGGTTAAAAGCAGTGGTGTTTATTTGAAGGCCTTCAGGTACATCCAGGGCAGTCAGAGCTCACTCGGGGGGGGGAAGGGGCCTACACCCCAGGTGGACCCCCTGAGGTCCTCTCCCCAAGATAGACCACCCAAGATGGATGACTGGTCACGAGTTGTCCATACTTTTATAAGTTCAGTCTACTAGCATATTGGGGCTAGCTCTTTCAATTATAGCCCCAGGTAATGGAGTAATTCACCCCAGGTTTTTCCCCCCTTCATCAATGGTTGTTTACATATCTTGGGCCTGAACCAGTAAGGTGTCCTTGAAGTCCAGGCCTGAAGATGGATTGTTTTGTGTAAAAAGCAGTAGCTAACACTTTTATATGGGCTTTATACACTAGGAATTGCAGGGTTACAAGTATATGAAAAATATAAAAGCCAAAAGCCTAAGGCATCAATCCTACTGGATCATTTGTATAAATGAGTGTTATTGCCCACAAAATTTCACAGCTAAGTCCTTATTGAAACCTGTAAAATATACACAGTACCCTACAAATAGAAAAGCAGACCAAAAAAAACAAAAATCAAAACAAACAAAACAACCAACAACAAACCAAACAAACGTATCTTGTGTAAATTTACATAACTCCACATAGACTTCACTTCTTAACTGTATTAATTTGCTCTAGTTGCAGATCAGTCTAAGCCCTTTCTACCTGAAGCTTACAGATGAAAATCCTCATTCTGCATTTCTTGCATTCCTGAAATTCACATTCAATTAAAAATTTATGAAAGGAAGGCTTAAAGCCTAAATTGAACCATTAATTCTCTCTTGTGCTAACAGATCATAGCAGATTATATAAAGGAAACAAGACAAGGAACAAAAGGAGATTATTCTTGTGAAACATAAATTATCTTTGACTATACACTCCTTGGCGGAGTGGGAAAGGTGGGAAAGGCCATCATTGATCGTTTGTTAAAGTCATTGGGTATGGAAGTCCTAACGCAAAGACTAATGGTAAAACCCTGTAGTTTTTTCCTATTATTAAATCATCAATAATATGTAACCTGAACAGCAGCTCAGAGAAAGAATTATATGCCCAAAGTCTTCTGTAATTTTTGTACTGCATCAATTGTCCTAATAAAGAATATTCTTTTCTCCCCGTCCTTGTTTTCAGCTAGGGTAGAGTTAATGTCTTCTCAGTAGCTGTCACAGTGCTGTGTTTTGTATTTGGAATGAGAACAGTGTTGATAACACAATTATGTTTTGGTTTTTCTGCTTAGTCTCGTTTATCCTAAGTCAAGGACTTCTTTTCCTTGTCTCATGCTCTATCTAGGAGGGATGTAAAACAAATTGAGAGGGAGCATAGCTGGGACAGGTGACCCTGACCAAAGGGATATTCCACACCACAGAACGTCATGCCCAGTATATGAACTGGGGGGAGTTACCCTGAAGGGGACAATCTGCATTCAGCAAGGGGGGGTCTGACATTGGTCAGCAGGTGGTATGCAATTTTATTGTGCATCACTTATTTTTTCCCTTTTTATTATCATCATTAGTAGTAGTATTTACCATGATTATTATATTTTGCTTTATTTTAAATTATTAAACTGTCCTTATCTCAACATACAAGCTTAACTTTGATTTTCCTTCCCATTCCACCAGGGTCGTGGGGAAGAAAGGGAATATTGGATGAGTGGCTGTGTGATGTTTGATCTCCAGCTGGGCTTAAAACCATGACATCCCCACAAACTTTCCTCAGTAAGAGGCAAACTGCATGTGTATATATGTGGTCTTGTTATCTTAGTAGTCTTGCTGGACCTGTATGATTGTCTCACAAGAAAAGTTTGAAAAGCAGCTCAGCAATGGCTAGGAGGAAAAAGTGGAGAAAAGAGACTGAGAAAGGAGAAATGGAGACTCGTGAATGCCTTTTGGTTCAGTTATCAAAAATGCAACTGAAAATCTACAAAAGATTGCCGAAGAAGTGGAGGGGCATAGAGAACTAACAGTCATACTTGGGATAAGGAGGAACTGCTGCTTTTGGTCTGAAGTTTTTGCTGTGGAAACTGCATTTACTGATCAGTAGGAGAAAGGGAACAACTCCCTCTCATGTGTCCATGAGCAAGGCTTTCAGCCCAGCATTGTCAGAAGTGCAGGAAAAAGGCAGGGGCAGTGGCAGATGCCACTTTCTGGGAATGCTGAAAAAGCAAACTGCCACAACAAGCTGTAGAGCAATGTCAGGAGAAGAGGACAGGTGGCAGGGGAAATGGTAAGAAGAGGAGTCTGTCTGGCTGCAAGATGAAACCAGTGCTGTGACCAAGGCAACAGCTTACAGGGACATGGGGCCAGGTCACCTCATGCCAATGTGGAAGGAAAGACCGCATGCCACGTGTATCTGCAGTCAGTGCAGTCGTGACACTATCCAGGGGCCCAAGATGGACACTAGCAACAAACCCACTACTTCTCCAACACCATCCTTCGGTCCATACATACACTCACCATTCATTTTCAACAACTAGAGCAGAGATGTTGATACCTAAACTAGTCAGATGACATGTTTGTCGTCAAAAGAGCAAAACCAGTACTAGCAGCACACAACTTATGTGAGCTATCCTAGACACCTGTAGTATGGTGAATTATACTTTGAAAGTGCCTACTCTTCCTGTTGCCTCTAAAGGAATCTCAATTTGGTGAAATGTTTCTGTGTTTGGCAAGGCGAACCTAAACTTTTCAGCCCATCTCCTTAGTCATTAGGAGTAAAATATGTCAGAGATGTGTGTGAAGGGGTAGTTCTGTAGTTATCCATTTCAGTCACAGATTGTGTCTCCTCAACTTAATCATAGGAGACAGCCCAGTCATTTTGATTATGCTGTTTGCCTGACTCAAATGGCTAAGACTTGCTTGCACGTAACCACGAGCTCTGCAGCTGGAGTTAACAGCTTCAGCACACATTATACAGGTGCCTGTACCCATTATGAATGGAAAGTTTTCGATCATTTAAGCTATGTGGTTAAAATTTTATCTGAAAAAGTATTAATTAATCACTATGCATAGGCATGCCAGTCATCTGCTCAGAGCCCAATTAAAGTACACAATGGAAGACTATTAATGAACAATGCCTTAAATGCTGAGCAGAACACTTATGGCTTGATAAATAATCACATTTTATTGGGCACTCTTTTTAAATGCACCATTTGAATATAGATAAAAAGCAGAGCCAGTTGACTTGCAGATGTTGCTTTCATTAATGGATTAATGTGATGTGTAATAGATTATCCTGATTGCCATTAAATCAAACTCCAATAGATTAGCTGACATATTTAAGAAACTTAGTCATTTTCTATGTAATGATGACAAGATAACTCATCAGTATGACACTTTATAGACAGAAGTAGCATTTTTGTGTACTGGCTGACAGTTGGCTCCCGTACCACCTCTACAGCTTGACTTTACTTTGAGATTTGCTGGTTGATCCTAGTTTATCTTGTCCAGTGTAACAAGAGTGACCAGAGGTGAAGGAACGTGGTCTTAGAAGCTTTCTCTTTGTGAGATTCCTTCCATACTACCTTCAGAGACAGTTCCCTCTGTCTAACTCTGGGTATAATGACTTGTACCTCCTTGGAGATATGTAGCTCAAGGCCAAATTCAGCACAAGACCATTTAAAACCTTATTACTATCATCAGTGCAATGTAACAGGAGGCCCAAGAATTTTTTCTCTTAAGAAGCTGGTGCTGACATACAAACATGAAAGGTAACTTTAAAAAAATCCTGGTTTTAAAAGGTTGTTTGTACTATTTTTTCTRCAGTTTATTTTCCTTTAATGGTCCAGTGCACTTTTTCACCTACTTTCCTTGAAATTTTAGTATGTGAGCTAAGAAATACTATGTGATTTTTCAGTATAGTCTTGCACTGTGTACTGACTATGGGGACAAAGTAGAAAAGTGTACACCATAGGGTTGTTCAAACAATAGGTGTCCTTGAAGGAAGTGTTTATCTCTTAAGGGAAATATACTGATGAGATAAAGCCACATTATAAATAAATATTCATAGTTCCAGCATGTTCCTAGATATAGCCTAATACATTATTTTAAAGGACAAAATCTTCTAAGGTTCGCGGTAAGCATCCTCTGTTATCATCCTGAACATCCATCTCACCACTGGAGCACTGCAAAGATTCTTACTAACTGCTCAGCATTAATAAGAGCAGAAGTGCCTGTACTGTAAAAAACACAAACTACCATCATTTTTCACATCAGTGGGGTCCCTTTTATAAGAAGATCTGAGATATAACCATTTAGAGAAAAGACGCATTTTGAAGGGAGACAAGAGCCTTTTAAACCTTTACATCTAATAGTTTATGCAATATTTTCAAAAGAAGAAACTATATCTTAAGGGAACCTTGACATTTCAGACGTGAATGTGCAAAAGAAAGGAGATGATAAAACTATGGCAATTTGTACAGCCATAGATCTCTATGAGTTAACTTCATTTTAATCTCAGACTATTTTACACTAGGTACCTGAACATGTATTTATCCAGGTGTGGCACAAATGCACTTGGGTATTTACAAATAGGTTCATTATTGGGCCAACTCCACTTCCACAACTCTATGCAGAGATGCAGATGCAGCATGGATGAAGTGGCTTTTTCCAGGTGACGTAAACCACACCACCCAGTATTTGTATATGGGCATGGGGTTACATCCCCACTTACTAACCATTTCCCATCTTCCCCCAAAGCAGATCTACATCTTGCATTTGTCATCCACATCACCGAGAAGGTTCACAAAACACTGAGCATTTCTGAAAATCCTGCCCCAGAGGAAAAGGTTGTATTGCGATATCTCAAAGTGAGGATCAGTGGGGACTGCAAATTTATCAGACTAGGTTTATAACCACCTTTTTTTGTGTCCTTGCAGATCCATTTTAAAAAAAAACAAACTCAGAATCTCCCAGTTTATTTAATTTGTTCAGAAAAATTTAAATGTGACAGTGTTATCTCTGAGACTTTGCTTTTTGTATGGAGACAACGTTCTCCATTTCGTTCTGTTAATAGCCTCATCAACATGCTTTATGTTCATCAAAGTATCCCAGCGGACTGGAAGCATGTAGCAAATGGCTCAGGAAGCCTCATGTCCTTCACCCCGTGCTTGTTGGGATGTTAAATCTTCTTCATATCCCCAGTGCATCAACCATTAGTTTGGAGGCATATTTTAAAGCTTTTATTCACAGAGGCTTAAATCCTGATGAAAAATTGTCTGAAATCATCAAGGTCTCTGCTGGTTGCTTAGCCCCTTCAGAAGATGCTTTTGTCAGCATGGTCTGACTCATCAGTCTATTCTCACACTGGTGGTTTATTAGAACAAAATAAATGAAAGATCCCATGGATCCAGCAAGTCAAGATTTTATAGCCAGCGTGTGTTCTGCACGTAACGCTCACTCACAGAAAGCGGACAGAAAATCCCTCTTTCCTTTTTTCTAGGCAAAATGGAATTTCTCTGTTATAATTCTGCCTCTTTTTTCAGTCTCCAGGCTGGCATCTGGTGGCTTAGATGACCAGAAAGACCTTGAGGAGGAAGGTCAGCCAGGGACACTGCTGGAGACTTCAGGAGCACAACACATCTGCAAAATCCCCTTTGCTGGCAAACTCTCAGCTGGCTAGACCCGCGCTAAGAATGAGCTATGCACCAAGGGGTGGATGAAAGGATGGATGGGAGACGTGCTGATTATTCTCTCAGCAGCATCTACTTAGCACATCTTTTATGATGAGCTTGGAAGGGTCTGCATGTGCTTCTCTAAGTCACCCTATCCTATACAGTCCAGCACAAGAAGCTAAGATCTGAGTGAACCTTACCTACCCTTTCATCTCCACAAGCAGCCTCCACGGAATAGCACTTGGAGTCATGCTCTGGATGAGGCCAGACTCATTGCAAATAAAATTATGTTTACCTTCTAGCTTGGTCAGCTTTCCAGTTGGGTGAAATCCCCGGAGTGTTATAACATTAAAACAGAACTAAAATCACCTMATAAAAAGTATTATTTTCTTGCATTGTGCATATTAATAACAAATATATCAGCAGCACTGCTATGTAACAGACCTTTGTTGTCAGAAGGGGTTAGCACACCGAGATTTAGCAGAAGGGTCCATGGTACATAGGTGAAATTAGCATTCCATTCTTGAGAGAGGGATCCAACAGCAGAAGGGGCAAAGTAGAACACAATCCCACAGTCCAGATTTGGGATAACTGCAGTTGCAACATGTAAGAAAAGATGGCGAGATCTGACTGAAGAATATTGCTATTATCCAGTTTCTAACATATGTAAAGTTCCTTTCCTAAAACAGAAAAACATTCACCAATAGTGATGAATAGAGATTTTTGAAATATTAAAACAAATATATTTATTACAGACAGGATTTTTTCCCTTAAATTTCTTGTACAGAGTCTTGTGGATTGCAAACAATAAACAGGGTTCCATGCCTTCATACCTCCCAACCCCTGGGAAGAAAAAGGTAAGCCATTACAGAATCATCCATCAAAAATGAAAGCGCATAGTAAAGATGTGGTTTCCTGAGAAAAGTGTGCACTTTTCAATGAAAATGTGCTTTTGAAAGTGCAATTTATCAATCAAAAACCACTAAACTACCTATGTGTTCTTATGCAGAAGAAAGATCCTAAACACTTTGTAAAAGCTAGATTAGGTACTTGTGGATACAATAAAGTACCCGGAGGAGATGCTGCTGTTTCTGTGCTAATTTTCTGATTCATAGGCAATGTTCTTTGCTTATGACAGGACACTTTTTGTATTTTTGGCTCATTAAATTTACCAGGGAAGAGGTACTACTTTGTATGAGATTCTCTGTATCATTCTGCTGTTGATAAACACTTTGGTGTGACTTCTATAGGTTTTTGTTTCCTTGAAGAGAGAGGGTTTAATAGTATATACTGTAACACAAATGATCCAAATTTGATTGTAAAGGAATTTTTTTCTTTTCAGGTATCTGCTGCCAAACCTTGCAGATTTCTGCCTGCACTATTCCACTGTTAGCAACCATTACAACAAAATATCAGGACACATTGTCATACCATATGTGAGGATACAGCATATCAGTGCATATTCTGACAACTGTTATAGGTTAGAAATATATTCTATGAAAATATTACACAGCCCTATTACTCTGTGTCTCTTGGCTGATGTGAAATCAGACATGGGCTATGGATCTTTCTATTACACCAGCTGTTTATGTCAAGCTTGGGGCAGTCACAGCAATTAGTATGAATAATATGCATCATCTTTCCAACTCACTTACCATCGACTCTGGCAACCACTCACACAAACGACGTGAAAGACAAAGTCTGCCTCAGATGGCTTATAAAAGCATGGTCTTCCAGCTGAACCCAAATAAATCATAAGTTCACAAGAAATTCCTTCAACTCTGTTTTAGGGAAAGCAATCTTGTTATTCATAGAATCATACAATCATAGAATCGTTTGGGCTGGAAGGGACTTTTAAATGTCATCTAGTCCAACTCCCCTGCCATGGACATCTTCAACTTAATCAGGTCAGAGCCCCGTCTACCTGACCTTGAATGTTTCCAGGGTTGGGATATCTGTCATCTCTCTGGGAAACCTTTTACCTGTTTATAAAATGTTTCTTCCTTATATGTGGTGTATATAGACCATTCTTCAATTTTAAACCATTACCCCTTGTCCTATCACAACAGGCCATGCTAAAATGTCCACATCTGTCTTACAAGACAGACTTTAAGTACTTTTTAGTACTTTAAAGTACTTTAAGTACTAAAAGGCAACAAGAAGGGCTCTCTGGTATCTTCTCCAGGCTGAATCACTGCTCTCTCAGGTTTTTCTCATAGGGGAAATTTGCTCTGATCATTTTTATGGTCCTCCTCTGGACCCACTCCCACAGGTCTGTGTCATTCCTGTGTTGAGGACCCCAGAGGTGGGTGCAGCACTGCAGGTGGGGTCTCATGAGAGCATGTAGAGGAGGAGAATCCCCTCCCTTGACCTGCTGCCCATGATGCTTTGTATGCAGCCCAAGATGCCATTGACTTTCTGAGCTGCAAGCAAACACTGTTGGCTGATGTCCAGCCTCCCATCCACCAGTACCCCTGAGTCCTTCTTGGCGGGGCTGCTCTTGGTCTGTTCTTCCCCCAGCCTGTATTAATACCAAGGGTGCCCCAATCCAGGCACGTGACCTTGCAGCTGGCCTTGCTGAACCTCTTGAGGTTCCCATAGACCCACTTGAGACATGAGAAACAAGGCAATGATGGGTAGAGAAACAGGAGTATAAGAGGATCTAATCAGGGGATGGTTCAATATCAAAGGTAAAATAGCAAGTAAAAAAATGCTGGAAACATAGGCTGGCCACGTGTCTAACTACTCTCCTGAGGCCATTTTTTGTGGAGCCATCACAGTAAATATGAGTTTTATTGTTGGCAGGGTAGAATTCTTTCGCAGGAAGAATTGGAAAGACAAAGGAAAACATTAAGTACTGTAGGTGATCTAAGGCTAAGAAAGTAATGGAACCCCTTAATGAATTAGGAAGTTCTTATTTCTTTTTTTAAAGAAAAATTCAATTTACCCATATTCTGTATACCAAGGAATATTCTGCCTGACATACACAGAGCTGCATAGCTCCTGTGTACTGCTATAAATGAAAAGATAAACATATCATCTTCTCAAAAGCACAGTGAACAGCTGTGTATTGAGAATATCCATTAAATAGATATGTAAAACAGAATTAATTTTTGTTCATTATAAATTCATAATAGGCAAGTCTGTACTTTTCATGCTGACTCTAGTTTTATGTTGTCAGAGCTTTTTAACTATGCTACATTGCCTCAGCACTTCATTTTACTGCAGACTGATTGTATTTCTCGGATGGTTCTATAATTCCTCAAAAAATCGTCCCATGGTAACAAAACAAATAGGTTTTATGGAGTTATTTTTTTTCCCCAAAGTAAGTTAAAAAAGTCTTTTGAAGGCAGCTAGCTTTTAAAAGATTTTGTGTGTGTGTTTGTTCCCCACTGGTTCATTCTACCTTTCAGTGGAGGGGAAAAAAAATCAAAAACTTTCTTCTAAGCATAGACTGATCAGCCAAAAGGTTTTCCCCTTAAAGTACACAAGTATTCACATCATGAACATGGTTTTAATACACAAAGTCTTGCATTTGTGAAGATTTCCACATTTCACTTTAAAGAGATCCAATAACATTATTTTAATACTGGTTGGTTTGGAGTTTTAGAGTCCCTGTTGATTGCCTACATTTCCCGTGGAGGACCTTCAGGGATATTCCTGTTCACATTGGGAGGAACTTTTGGGCCTTGAAATGTCCTCTGGGGTGATTCAACAAACATGTTTAAGAGTATCCCGTGCTTGAAACACATTGCAGAAGCCATTACATAGCTCAAACAGCAGTACAGCATAGCCCATACCCTCTCCCTTCCAGTGGACTCGTTCACTCATGTTTGGCACATCTCTTCAAAAAAAGTCTCTGTTTATCTGGTATACCTCACAATGCAAGCATCCCAGTGATCTCGTCTGATGTTTTTGCCCTGGGCAACAGCCACTGTTTCTGGTCCTTACTGGGAAAGAATTATATATCTATGGTGCCATTTTGTCTCCTGCTCTACCCCAGGGAAGGACATTATCTCCTGAACTCACACCACCAGTATGAGGTGAGGGGTCCTGATTCCCCCTTCAGCATTTTATTCCCCTTCACTTAAAGTGTGCTCTTGGGCCCTCTGGCATGACCAAACCCCAGAAGTGTTTTCAGAAGTGAAATTGAGGACATTCCGGTGGCCTGGGACTTATCAGGCAGACCAACTCTGTATGAGTGGGTCCAGATTCGCCAGCCCTTGCTTTAGCTGCCTGGAAGACACAGACAAGTCCGATGGGAACAGTGGCGAATGCTGGCAGACCGGGGTGCGGTTTTGATCCAAGTAATTATTTTTATTCTATAAACCCACACTTTCTGCTTGATGCAACGTATTGCCTTACACACAGCTGCATGATGGTCGTCACAGGATGAAGGTTACACAGATAAGTCAGGCTGGAATGAAAACACCTGCAGCTGCTCCAGGCATGTCTAAAGATGCCGTACCACAGGTACACCCTTGTGCCCAGCAGCAGCAGGGACTTTAGCACTACAGTTACAGCAGGACGTACTGCACTAAGGAAGTTTCGCAGAGTCGGTCTTTGGGGGAACCTCAGGCTGATGTGGACACAGACCCTTGGAGACTGCTCAACACACTCTGCAATAAGGAGAAGACTGCAATTATGTTTGCAGGGCCAGAGGCAGCAGCACAGTGTTTATGGCATAGGTCCTAATTAAAGGAATGGAGCACCTCCCTTCACTGAGCCAACTGCCGGTGTTCACAGCCTCTTGGGAGCACAACACATGAGACCCTGCAGATCCACCCAGTTCCAGTGTCCAAATCCCTGGTCCCAAGCCCAACAGCAGTTAATATGTAGAGCTATAGGATGAGTTAAGAGGGTTAGAGCTGTTAGATCAAACCTCAATTCAATGTGAACAATTTTATAGTTCAGTCACTCAGTCAATCAGCTTTTTGTACTGGTTTGTTTTTCTTGCATGAACATTACAGGCATGAGTCTAAAGTTTTCTGTAGAAAAATTCAGTTTGGAAATAGCTGCAGGGAGGTTTTGGCAGACACAAATGCACACACCCTTGCTAACAATTTTTCTTCTGAGCCCCATTGCAGGAAACAAAAGATAATTAAAGGTAGTTAGGGGCTGAAAAATACTATTTCAGAAAGCAATGTATAATGATGGCTCAGAGGGTTCAGTGATTGAACTGCCTTTGTAAAGATACAGTCTGCCCTCAGGCCTCAGTCTTCTGGGTTGAACATATTTGTCAACAGTCTACCAGCACTTTCTAGGTGGCATTTGGCACCTCACAGAACTGGCTATAAGAGCCATGTTTGTGGCAAAGATATATTGCATTTATGAAGTCATATTACTCTCCCAGTGAACTTACAATGATATTGTACTGCACAGGCTCTGTGACATACATGTTTTCCTGACTTCAGCAAATTTAGCAATTTTCTGTGTACACTGCTGTGCTGGATAGGCTTGTCTGGTCACAGAAATTAATTTTCAAAGATATTTTAGCTTACCTATGGGAAGCAGAATCTGGATTCACAAACTCAAAAATTCCATTCATTTAAAAATAAAAGAGAGGGAGAAAAGACTGTATTTCTGAATGTTTTCTGCTGTCTAGGCCGTGAGTGAAAGACATCAAAATGCTTTGGGAAGTGCTTTATTTTCAATCTTCTGACCGATCTTATTGCCCACGTAACCTTCAACTGAGCTCAGAAGCTGGACTTGAGAATCTTGTGTAAGACATCTTAGTTAATTTGTTTGGATTCAACCAATCCACAAAATAGTCAAAGTACTTTTCATGGGATTCCTAAAAACGTCCATATTTTCAATAATCCTAAGTCTCCTTTCACAGGAGGGAAAGTTGCCATGATACTTGGATATGTGTGTATAATCAGATTTTCATCATCTTTCAGCATAGAGATTTTTCTCTCTTGAAGAAGGTGTGTGTGGTGAAACAAAGAAGTCTGTCTACAGAACATACAAGACAGTTCCCCATGAAAGATGAGTTGCAGAGAAACAKGAAGGAGGCAACGGAGAGTCATAAAGCACTTTCTAGAATAATTACTAGTAATCCTTGATTACACTGCCGGGAAGTTCAAGGTGAAGTGAAGGGTCACTCTTGCAAAACTGAAGAAGCCAGGGAGAGCAACCAGATTTATGCAATTTTAGGCAGCTGAATTAAAGGAATTAAATGCAAATGCGGACATTTTTTTACCTCCCTGTATTTATAGTATTGAATAGAAAAAAAACTGGCAGTTACCTCCTGCTATTCTGCTGAGAAAGTTTTTGTCTGCTGCATGTTTTCGAAACTATATTGACCAGGGAGCATAAATATAGTGACCACCAAGTAAGCATCACACCCTTGTTTCCACCTCATATCCTCTTTGAATGGGTTTTCCTCTGGACTGCTGTCTTTTCATCTTAAAGTGAGAGCACACACATAAGTCAGAGCAAGGAATATAAAACAGGCAACTTAATGTGGCCAATGATCAATATCCAAGACTATCAAGTATAGTCTCTAAAAATGCCAATGAGATGTAAATACATCAATAAAAGAGAAAGTTCTCATCTGCCTGCCCTCCAGTCCTGTGACTCTGCAGAAGGAAGAAGGTGGTTACCGCAACTGTGAGGAGTTCACAAGGAGATTCTTCCTCCCGTCTGACTTTATGTGTTTGTTTATTTAAGTCAAACTTCTTCCAAATATTCCACAGCATCAGGGAAGAGAGGAAAGTTGGGGACAATAAATTAAATCTTCATCTTGAGCAAGTGTGAATGGTACCTGTGTAGTGTAAGGAAAGGAAATCTAAGTGATAATGCACTGCACAATTAAGGCTGTCCAGGTGCCAGCATCTGAAGTGCTGGCAAACAGACTCACCTGTTTATCCCACTTCTACACACAGATGCAATAAGCTGTGAAATGCAGTCCATTATGTCAGGAGAAGATTGTCAGGTTCCTGACTTAAATATATGTGGCTTCAATTCTGCATTGCTCTGAGAAAGATCTATTGTAGCATACAATACCTCTCTACATGTAGCATATAAAAGTGGGTGAAAATTACATGCCAGTGTGATATTAGGAGGAGATATAGGAGGAAAATAATCTAATGGAAAGCTAATAATACAAAGACCCTTACTTTTGAGTACACTTTCTTAAATTCACTGGTCAGAGACCAA
This sequence comes from Amblyornis subalaris, assembly GCA_018881555.1. Taxonomy (NCBI): domain Eukaryota; kingdom Metazoa; phylum Chordata; class Aves; order Passeriformes; family Ptilonorhynchidae; genus Amblyornis; species Amblyornis subalaris. The sequence goes on from JACAXG010000104.1 coordinate 1,228,469, forward strand.
ACTCGTCTCTGTCTCTGGTTTATGATTTATTGCTCTCATATTCCTGATTTAATAATATCTACCAGTCTGGGTCAAATTCCGATTTCAGCAATTCAGGTAAAAATTTAAATCTGTCTGAAGTACTTCTGCAAATAGTAATGGATTTTTTGTGGATATACAGGGTTGTAAATTGGATACAGTTCTGGTCAATAGCCTATACCTGATATCCATCTGTTCTAGGATCTCAAACTACAAGTCCTGCTTCAGAATTTATCCCGTTTCATTATTAGCATTGTTTTTATTGTGTTAGGACCCAAAATATTCCGGGTGCTTTTCAGACCAGCAGAAGACAGTGTTTCTCCTGCAAAATGTACAGCGTAAAATAAAAAAGCCAGAGTGATGGAAAGAGATATAGTACATAATCYAAGAGATGTCTGTAATAAGGAGAGTTTTATCAGAAATGTGTTTTCCTCTTTCAATTATAATTTTTTAAGTTTATATTCGTAAGAAATTGGAACACAGGTGATTATTCATTGACTTAGTGGCTATTTATGCAGGGAGAGTGTGGAGAGGTTTTTTGTCTTAGTTCTTACCTTGCTAGGCTTGAGGGACTCCAGTCAGGCAGTGTACACTGTGTAGTTTCACTAACGTCTTTAAAGGGTTGAGTTCAGGTTGCAACCTTGGCATTACTTAATTAAAAATTCAATCAACCATGAGACATACACTCTTTGGATAGGAGACTTCATTAATTCTGAAACTGATATTCATAAACATATTGATCTTCCCTCTCTGGTTTTCCTTCCATGGATCAGTTCTCATATCCTTCTGACCATCAACAGCAATAATTCAGCTTTATATACAGTGTAAACCAGCTTCACACCCTCCCCTCCTATATTTAACTGATTTGACCCTTAGTTTCAAATACACTTTTGAATCTGGTTAGTTAAATGCCAAAACTAYGTGTTTGAGCACTGTAATGAAAAACCCTGTCTCAACAGCTCCCCCTTGCCATCCTGACTACTGTTGGTGCAGAACAGGCATGCACTGGGGCAGTTTGCTGTCTCATTTTACAGAATGAAAGTTATGCCTTGCCTCAGCATTATAAGTAGCTCTACTTGTGCAAATTTCCTCATGATAGGGAGGCCTTGAAGGTCAAGACATGCAATCGCTGGACATCATTCCAAACACCCTGAGAACTGGCAGTGTCCACCAAGCTGGGCAGTTCTGTGTCAAAGAAAGGGACTTTCTTGATTATATATCATTACTGTTTTACAGCAAGTTTATGCTGCAGCCAAAGATGTGACCTCAGCATAGCCTAAGCATATTCATGCCTAGCTTATAATAGCAAAGYTGGCAGTGCAGTCAGGGCTTCTGCAGCAATTTGTGGATTAGTGTAGGCTGTAAGTCAGCTTGGGACTGGAGGAAAGTACTTGGAAAGCTAATATTAATATTTGACTGCATTTGGTAAAGCCAGCTTGGGTGTTTACAAAAGCTTCCATCATGTCTTTCACTGCAACACAGACAGATTTTTGAGTCCCTGAGGAGGAAAGTACTCAAGGAATCTCTGCACAGTAAATGTAAAGTACATTTGAATAATTCTGTTGTTCTGATGTTGATCAAATAGTGCTAGCAGGAGTAATTCCAGGGTGTATCCCTTCATGCTATGAAAACATGTACTTCCAGATCTCAGCCATTAAGGTATAAAAGTTTGAGGGGATTTTTGGCCAGAATATGCMCCGGGCTAGATTAAAGTTGAATAGTGTTTTTGATCGCCTCTCAAGCAGGACTTTGCATATCTGTGTTCCGCTCCGGTTTTCCAACATTAAAATTTTCTTGGCATGGCAGCCATCCATAAACTACATGTCTCTGTAGAATACAGTTTTTAACTGCCTAATATTTCATTCAAGTCTTCTTAAGGTAATAGTTACCACTTGTACACAAAAGGGGGTTTCAATATAAGGTGCTGAGGAGAAAGTCGAACCCAGATGGCATTAAAATGCTTAACTAAGATTCTGTTTCTTCTACTGCTCCAGAATGACTCATTGCTCTCCCCCGCTTTGTTCCTGCACATGTCTGGGTGACATTTACTGCTGTCTGCTTCACTTGCAGCCACGTACTACTTCCTGGGACAGTTCTTTCCCACCTGACTTTCCTRTTGCATATACATCTAGGAAACAAAGGCACATCTGATTTTATTTATAAAGAGCCCTGTCATTTAAGATTTTTATTCATGCTCCTTAGGACCTGTCTATTTCTAGCCATCTTGAGTGGAATGCAAGGATTGTGTCATCCGGAGATAGTGAGAAGGGAATAAAGTTATCACAGTACAGTTGAAGACAAAGTTGCAGTAATTGGGAGGATAGCCTTGGTTTCTCTAATGAAAGCACCTCACTTTCTCCTGCCGCTACAAGCACAGGARTACAATACAGGGATGGAAGGGGAACCCTGAATCCTTGAGCTGATATCTGAACAGTGCTCTTAAGATACCTTTCTTTCTCACACATGCCTTGAAAGCCTAGCTAAGGGTTCAGAGCAGAGCAAGAGTTTACACGGGTCCACTTTGCAAGTGAGTACAGGACTTGAGAGAGAGGTGCTGAGGCATGGACTGAAGTAAGGACACACCAGCTCTAGCAAAGCTGTATTTTGCTCTCAAGACTTACAGAGCAATCCCATAGGAAAGATTAGTTAAGGCCCTCCAGATAAGAAGTTTAACTGAGAAGAAGAGTAGGTGGAATGAAAATTTGTAAGAAGGAACAGATTTATTTTGGCTGCCTTGTACTTGTGGAATAGAAGTCTTCTCTCTTTCAGGTTGGTTGAAGAAGAAAGATGGGAATGTGGAGGAGGTGGCTGGGATGGTGAGCAAAGGGTGCTGGCATCAGCAAATGTCAGGTATTGTTAGAAGATCATCTTCACCCAAGAAACACATCTAAAAATTGTAAGCATTAACAATTACTTTCTACACCTCAAAGGATGTGGTGGATTAAAGTTAGTTGAACACCAGTTGCCCATGTAACCATTTTCTCACTCACCCTTCTCACAGGACAGAAGGAGAAATTACAATGAAAAAAGAAAAAACCACAGGTTGAGATAAGGACAAAGATACCACTCACCAATTGCCCTCATGGGCAAAACAGACTTCTTTTGGGGAAATTAATTTAGATTATTGCCAATTACAAACAGGGGAGGACAGAAAGATATAAGAAAAAAAGAACCAAACTAGAAACACTTTCTAGTATTTCTAGCCTCAAATTCACTCCTGACTCTTCTCTCCCCTCCCCTTAGCAGACCCTGGGGATGGGGAATTGTGGTTATGGTCAGTTTACAACACTTTGTATATGCCAGTCCTTCCTCCCCATGCTGTTCCCCTGCCTATCCACATGGAGTCCTTCCCGCGGAATATGTTTCCTTACAACTTTCTCCCATGTGGGTCAGTCCCACAGGACGCAGTTCTTAGAGAACTGCGGCAGCGTGGGTACTTTTCCACAGGGTGGAGTCCTTCAGGAACTGCCCCTGGTGCCCCATGGGTCACAGTTCCTGCCTCAAAACCTGCTCCTACATGGCCTTCTCTCCATGGGCTACAGCTCCAGCATGGTCTCTCTGCAGGCTTCAGCTTTCTTCAAGGCATCTCCACCTCCTCTGAGGTGCACCAGGCACCATGAGGTCCTCCATGGTCACTGATGGGCTCAGCTTTGGGCAGAGGTGGTCTGTCTTGGAGCTGTCCAGAACTGGTACTGTGTGACATGGAGCAGCTCCAGGTGTCTTGTCACAGAAACCACCTCTGCAGCCCACCCACCACCAAAACCTTGCCAATACAAAAGGACAGCACTTCTTCTCACTCTGAAATAATGTAATGAGTATAATTTCTTCAGCTCTAATTGTGACGGTGCAAATGCTTTCAGCAGCCAAAGAAAGAGGAAAGATTGATCTATTGTGGTGCACTGTTAGTTAAAATGCATGGGTGCACATAACATGTCAGCACATCACTGAAGCCACTATGAGATCCATGAAAGAGAATGTTTTAAAAGGCAAATTGGCCTCTTGGTTTCAGGTGGACTGGTGCCTCCCATGGTTTATAGGTACTGCCCAAGCAGAATTCCTGATTCCAAGGAAAGTCCTGTATAATCTAAGCTTTGATTTAAATCCAGCTATAAAACACTATTGTAGCTGTCACTCAAAGGAAACAACCAACCAAAGTGCTACACTTAGTCGAGTGACTGCATTTTAAAAGCATCTGCTTCCTCATATAGGTGAATTGAATGCATTCAACTCAATCATCCCTTTCCACCGATTCAAAAGACACATTTCCAGTTAGATACAGTTATTTCCAATGACAGCAACGGCAGATTAGAGGCTAAAGACATTTTGGGCAGGAAGGGGCCTCTTTTAATTAAATCTCTCTGACAAATTAAGGGACAAGATTTTTATTTATAATAAGAATCTGTGGATGAACAGCATTCAAGAAAAGCCTAGTATCTCTGGAGTAGCAGCAAAAGTTTTTTGAAAAAATCAGAGGGCAGACAAGAATACAGGCAACTGACTGAGGAGCCAATTTCGCTGTGTGTACTGTGAAATACTGAATGTGGTTTAGGCTTGGGATACTGATATATAGTGCTTATTGGTTCTCTCCATTCTGAGTTCCAGACTTCAGTGTCACGGCTACCTTGGTAATTTTTTTTGCTGGACTGAGAGCCTATAAAATCTACCTGGAATAGATTCCTTCAAAAGTTACAGGGAAGGAGAAGAAAATTGGTATTAAAATCTGCTACTTTTGTCAGGGTTAAGTTTTGACTGTAAAATCTCCTTAGAGAAAGCTGTAATTTTTTTCAGTCTTTCCACAAACTATGAGTTTTAGAATGTTATTATGTCAAATTTTGCTAGCTGTTTTCTACCAAAGCAATGAGCTTACTGAATACTGATTCTCTCAGGATTCTCTGAATGTCTCTTTTCAGAATATGTCTTATGCACATGCACAGCTCAGTCCAAAACTGAAATAAAATTAAATATTTGTAGTAAAAAGGTTTTACAAAGCACCTTCATTGAGTTATTTTAGGCCTCAGATTCAGGAAAATAAATGCAAAATCTCAAAGAAAACCATTTTTCTTTATTCCATCTTAATGTATTCCAACCTGACTGCTGSGGTTAGGATGTGGGAAGATGAGTTACAAAAGAAAATGAGGTGGGTTAAAAAGACCTCTGAAGAGCTTCAAGACCACTCACAATCAGAATACCTACCTTGATTCCGCAGCATATGGAATATGAATTACAGGTGTTGGCCTGCTTAATGTTATTTCAYCTGCAGAAAATATCCAGAGGAATGAAATACAAATAAGCAGTGAGCTCACATCTCTCTACAGGCTCTGGTCTCATAGCTACTGCTCTGCATTAAAAAACTCAGCTTAACCAGTACAGCAAGCACTGGTCTTCTGCCAAACCAAGTTGGCAGCCCACCTCCCACTGCCTGCTGCCCATTCACTCTGGCTGACTTTGAGAGTCTCACCAAAGAAAGTCTTGGTAATGTGACCTAACAGTGCCAATCCTAACATCCATTTTTAATAAGTTCAGCATAACTCCTCAGCACAGTAAAAAAGTGCTAGCATTTCTTCTCCTGTGCCCCTCCTTCCAATGGCAATCAAAAATACATCCATGCTTCATAATTAGCCCATGCATCAACCCTTTGTGGCTTGAAAAATTTTTCAAATTCTCTTTTAGCAGAAAGTAGAAGTGGCAATAATAAAGTTTTCTGACTTTGGTGTGTTGGTTATACCAAACTGTTGCATTTGAGCTTGCATATGTAATTCGTCTCAAACCCCAATGAAATTCCTTTGATGTTTTGTTCCTTCATTTAATGTCATCCAGAATAGACTCTAAAAGACTTTTTTTTTTCTGGTTTGTTTGGGTTTTTTTCCCACAAAATAAAGCTTTCCACTCTTCTCAATCACTCCTGACACAGGACTTGCTCTGGGTAGCTGAAGCCACTACATCGAGACAGTTTGCTCCTTAGAGGTATAGTTGGACTTACGATCTAATCTTTCGTGGTCCTTTCCAAGTCTATCTGCTGTTACACAGAGAATGCTTTATGCCACTGCAGCATGAGGAAAGCAAAGGCACTTGGATCTATGTTTCAAATCTGAAAAGTACTGGTGTACCTGAAAACTTCTCTTTCCGTTTTCTAACTATATCAAATTGTCAAATTAAAAGACATATCCTCCCTTTTTTCATCATGATAAAGCACGAAATTTATCAGAGTCCCAAAAATAACGGCTTTTTTCTTGCAAAAATATTACTTTTTTTGCCGTGATTTCAAAAGAGCAGGGGTGAAGGTCAAATATAACCAGAAGGACGTTTCTGAGTGTTGAGAACTACCTCCTGCTGTCCCTGGACACCTTTCTGATTTCTTATTTGAAGTACAATGTAGCTGGTCATTCCATGCTTTCCTGAAATTCTCACTGCAAGTGTTGAACTGCCCTGGTCTAGTGCAGGTAATGAAATACTAATGAACAGAAGCCAAAGCAATCTTCAAAGAAGCAGATGCAGAAATTACTGTTTGTATATCACTGCTTTGCATAATGATATATAGCAAAAGCAAACACAGATGCCTCTATAATGATACAGGTAAAGCTCAAGCATGGTGGCTGTCATGGTTTAGGAATGGTATTTCCCAATTTAGTGCTCCCACTAAACAGAAAACCGCAAGCTGCTCTCCTCCCCTGCTCAAGTGGGAGACAAAAGAAACYGGTCCTGGCAGACCTACTCATGAATTAAATTTACACCAAAAAATTGAAATAATCTGTGGAATAGCCATATGGAAATTGTGGCATTTTCTGTCATGGAAAGCCTCTTGATAGCCGGAGTCTTTTCATTATGTTTAGAAGCACTTTCCTAAGATAAAACCTTAAAGAGAGACATGGAAATTGCTTTCAAATTTATGAAATTCAATTGGTAATATACAGTTCCTTCCAGGTTTCTTACACAAAATCACAGCAAGGTTATAGTTATGTATTCCAAAGGACGGGTTAAATTCTTAAAAAACATGACTCTAATAAATGTCTTAAGGACTCTAGAAAATGAGTAGAATGGATTACAATTAGCAGGAAACCTCACTGATGGAAGACTCATACTTGTGCTAAACTCTTGGGAGGGTGTCAGGGGTACTAAGCCTATTGATTGAGAATATACACATATGCTATGCATTCAACACCAACAGGAAAGTAGAGATGGATTCCCAGAGATGCCATTTGGTTGTTTTCAAAAGCTATTGTAGCTCAGAGCAAGCAATAGCCTCAGGTTTATTGTCTGTTGGCATTGTGCTACAAGAGATTAGTGCAGAAGTGAGAGACATTACTGCCTATCCCACAGAGGTGCTATGTAATAACACTGTCAATGTATTCAATTATCCTATGACTTTACTCCTAAAAATACAATCCTCATTTCACAGGTTAATTTCCAACATGTGGAATACTTTGTTTCATATCGTCAGTAGGGTAAAAATGGAACATTTTTTTTTGTGACTGGCTGAAACAGAAACCTGTGTCTTTGACAATAAAAGGGGGTGTTCACATGCCCTACACCATTTTAATTCAGTTTAAAATACATGGGAGATGACTGAAATAAACAGACTTACACTATATATATATTTCATATAGGTGAATGCCTCCTGTAATAGGAGAAAGTAAATGCCACTATTAATATCTCGGTGATGATGTGAGCTGAGAGTTCATTACAAGGCTCTAGTATGAAAGTAAATTTCTCTAGCCTGTCTGCAAAGGGGACTTTGGGATATCTACCTCATACATAATTCATTGTAAAGCAACTAAAGTCACATATATGAAGGAACATGGTCACTAGAGACGCTGTCTTGTGCAATAAAGGATCATCCAATGAACAGCTATCACTTATGACAATACTACTCAGATCTTTATTGCTACTGACATCTCTTTAGCAAACCCATTAGCCCCTCCAGCAGAGGCTACAGCAGAAGCTAAAAGCAATTCTTTTACATACACAAGTGTACTTATCAAATGTTTATGGAAGTGGGCTACTTCAATCCCACTCTCCACAACCAACACCTAATTTAGACTACTACTTTCCTTCTCTTTTCTTAGGCTTTCCTCAATTTACCATGCCCATGGATGAGGTCTAGGAAGCCAGAGAGTATTGGGGATTGTGGGGGAAGCCTGAAAATTCTTCTACCTTCTAACTCTCTGGCTGGCTTTGCCTAGGAAGAAAAATTGTGAAGATCAATGCAAGTAACATCAAAGAATTAACTTGCCACAGTGAGGCCAATGCGATTTGAAGCACTGTGGCTTTAAAATAAAACCTCCCAAAACGGGCTTTTTTTTTCAAAGCATATCACCAGTTTTCACACCTCATGAGAAAGGAAGCCAAAAGGAATGGAAATCTGTGGAAATCTCCTTGGGCTGTCAGTTGACTCTTGTATCATCATTAAGTGCTCCCTAGTCTCGAGCTAGAACTATTCTTGGCACTATTCTTGCTGTTGGGCAGCATAGCCCAGGTCCAAGCAGGACTTATTGTAAACGGAACTATTTGCTTTGCAGGAATATCATCCAAACCGAGCCTACAAGAAATTACATGAAAAAGAAAAAACTTACTGCAAATTCTGCATGACCTTTCTTTCTCTCCCTACTGATTTCCTTATGGACTCATTCATAATCCAGCCAAGACTCATCTTCAAATTATCTAGAGGATTTATTTTTCTTAGCCCTATATCATTTTGGAAGGTTCCTTTGGACTTTTTCTGCCTTGATGTCTAAAAATCTTATAGTCTCCAGCCTCTGCCTATTCATGGTCAATTTCAGATCTATCTGTTCCTGAGTCTTTGAAAGTCAAATGTTCAGGTGCTGTGCTTCAGTTTGTGGTACTTTCTTCCAAGTTTCAACAATAGACATTACTACCCCAGTCTCTGCTGACTTTAGCCAGCTTCCTAAGGTAGTGTCTCCCTTCAGGATAAGCACCTCTGCAGCTGACTGGGAGTAACCTCCTCCCGCCTTTGTCTTGGAAGTGCTATGTGAGAGCATTTTAAGCCAGTGCTGGCAGTCAGCTAGGGTTCAAAAGAGGTGGTGCTTTCACTGTACTTCTTCCTAATGCTCCTACTTCCCTCTACAGAAGATGAGTTTGCTGTCCTGAAAACATGGTTAGACTACTTCTTAGCCAAGCTGATACGTCTGTTCAAAAATATTTGCACTACAGTTGTCAGTGTAGTCTAAGCATTGTTTCAGTTTGCTTGTGATGACTTCCTTTTTCCTTGTTCTGGCTGCTCTGCCTCCAAAGGTCATCAGCCTTGCATCCCTGCTCACCACTGTGGCATGTGTTATCTAGGGTAAACCAAGAACAATTCTAACTTTTTTTCACGTGTATGTCCATTATTGTCCATTTCTCTTCTTGGTCTCCCTATCTGATAGCTGAATAATCTTCTATTTCTTGMTTTGAGATTAAAAATTAAACCTGTCTCCACCCTTGCAAGTCCTTGCTGTATCAATATACTACCTGATTCCAGCTTTCTTTGGCCTGGTGTACAGACTTATCTGAAGTTTGTTCAGGGATGCTCATCCTGCAGTTATTCAGATCCAGTATTTCTTAAAGCTTGTCTCATCATGACAATCAGAGTGCTTTTGGAGGAAGAAGGGTTGGGATTTGAGATACATCAGAAGCATATACCCAGACAAAGGAACTTGGAAGTGCTCCCAGACAAGTAAGAGAATCATAGCCTGAGCTGAGTTTGCTTTTTTCACTCCTTCCAAGCTCTCAGCTTCTTCCTAATACCTCTCCTGGGATGGAGGAAGAGATTACTAAAGCAAGGAAGCCTGCAGCTTGCTTGTCATGCACTTTTCTGACTGGTTTTTGTAACTTTGATCTGAATAAATCCCAAATAACTTCAGCATTCTAGTCCCTAGTTTCTGAGGTCGTTTGAATTTCCTATTCAGTATTCCTAGTTTATCAAAGTTTGCTCTCCTTAGAACAACCATTGTCACTTAATCCAAGACTATCCTCCATGACCTTCTATGACATTCTCATAACTCTTGAAACATTTCCAGTTATTGTTTAGTGAATAAATATATCAGGTATTGTACTCAGGAATGTAGAGCACTTGGGCCTATGCACACACCTGTCTAGGGCACAAAGGCCTTTTGTGCCACTGCTCGTTCCAGTACAGGTCATAAATACAGAGGCTCCGTCTTGGCTTCCCTTGCAAAAACCAGTGCGGGTGTGCAGGAGTGTTGCTATTCTGAGTGAGTGTTCTAGGTGGATTCTAGATGATGCTGTAGTGGCCTCAGCTGACTATGCTGATGACTATGACTAATATGAGCTGGCCTCATTAATCAAGGATTGCTTGTCTGGCAATCAGTTATGTGTGTGAACATAAAAGTCAAGCTAGTCTTTACAGGAATGATCTTTATTCAAAGCTTGACCAAAATAAAGAAATAATCTTGGAAGTCTCCTGTGAAAAAGGGGTGGGCTTCTACTTAAAAAGAAAAGCCAAAGCAAACCAAATCTTTTTCTGAGCTTTTTTATTCTGTGCACCACCACACCTTTTGAAAGAATAGTAGCTTTTTCATACTTCATTTTATCACCATGCTTGCACTGGACCAAAACTGAGTAGATTATCTTCCACTATTACTCCAGTTCCTTGATGAGAATACTCCTGTCCCTGTCGCCCTTACAACTGAGGCAAACTTCAAGATTCATCTGTTCAGGAGTTCTTCCTATCTGAGGAGACCCCGCATGACAGGTCTCGTTCCAGAGAGGTCTGTGTGGCATCACATGTGTATCTCTCTCCACAGCCCTCTGGTGAATTTACTGTTTGGATAGGAGAGAAACGGATGGTTCTTAGCATGGAATAAGAGTAATCTGTATGCCCTCTTCACTAAGATAATGTTTGTCACGAAAGAAGTTACTTTAGACAAGGGAAGAGATTAGGGACCACTATTGTGAATACATTAGGTTGAGCTTTTTGCTGTTGGTCTCAGGATGATCAAGAGAGGAGTCTGTTCTCTGCAGAGAGGACTGAGGAAGGGAAGACAAATCAAGAAAAGGATGGAGAGACTGTGGACAAAGCAGAGACTCCATGGTGTTTGTGGAACATGTATTGCATTGCACTTAAGTGTTCTTTCCTTTCCCAGAGGCTGCCGTCACTTATGCAATCCCTCAAATTTGCGCAAGGCTAGGTGGGATCCAGCGGAGAACCTGGCCTACCTTCAGCCACATCAGTCACTAGCAGCATGTGAAATGTGCAGCAGGCCATGGTGATGATGTTGCTCTTCACTCTGCCAGCAAGCTGATCTCACAGACAGTGACTTGAGCTACCCAAACACATACCTGATGAACTCCTGGCAAGGATCCCTGGCTCAGACACCATCTGTTACTGTACAGGGAATAAATGCTACCTTTGAGCTTAGTATCATCACACTCCCCACATCAATCTTGTGTACAAGAATAAGGTGATATGTTGTAATAAGATGAAGATTCCCGACTTCTAAAATAAATTTACCACAACTTTTAGCAAGGCTTTGACCCTTCACAATTGCAACAGTTGTGGTCTTCCACTCCCCTTCCTCCTCCTTGACAGGCTCGGACTATCTCTCCTACAAACAACCTAACAGACTGGAGCATCTTCCTAAACGATGCCCAGAGTGTTGTGGAACACATTCAGCCAGACATGGCACACACTATTGTGCACTTCATAGCAATGAGAAGCACAGTAGACTCAACAAAGGTAAACCACTGGGCACAGTGGCCTGGCCAGCCTCTTGGGAAGCTTATTTACCCAGTACTGGACCAGGTAAAGAYCCTGGCTGCTCCACAGTCAATGCTAACTCACTGCTGTGGTTCCATTCCTACAGAGTCTCACAGCTTGCTGAATAGCACCTTTTAGCAGGAGCACAGCATGGATCAGGATGGAGTTGCTGGTACTACAAGATCAGGGTGACTCAGCAGGACTTTACCAATCATCCATAACCCTGTGACATTTCTACTACCCTGTAAAAGGTATTAATTTAAGGACTATGACAAGTGGGATGAGGTAGTTACTCATCCAGTCTCTTGCTCCTTCTTCTTGCTTATGGTTCTGAGACTTTCAATTTCTCTCTTGCCAAATTTATGTCAAACAAATTGCATCATCCTGCCATGGTGAAATGAGCAGAAAGGCAACAGGAGGCTGCACTCCTTAAATGTATGAAAGGTGCACAAGAGCTTCTGAGATACACGCTGTTAACAGCTCGTTGCATCCATGTTACAGAATAGCTTGCTTGAATTCTCACTAATTTGTTATGCCTAAAATCTTTCTATGGGCAAAATGAACACATCATACAGGCAAAGTCAACAATTTATTCTTATTCTAATTAGTCTTRGTAGTCTAGTCAAATAATTATCAATATGTTGATATGAACACAAATAGTTCAAAGTACATATCATGAAATGATATATACACAAACTTTTAAATATCTACCCTTCTTTGGTACCCATCACTGCCCCAAGGTTGTTTGCTTCTGGGGATTTGCAAGCAAGTCCCTCTCCAGTTGGAATGCAATACTGATCATTGGAAAATCTGGGGTAATTTTTGCATATTTGTCAAGAAACTTCAATCCCTTCTATTTCTTCATTGATCTGTAAGCCCATTTTACGAGTAAATTTACTGTCAATACCACAATTTACAGATGTCAGATAGAAGTCACTTCTAAAACCATTTTACCCAGCTCTCAGGGTTGCACTCCTCTGATGACTAGTAGCAGAGCACTGCTGAGCTACTTATGGCCCTGGGATTACATCCTTTGCCTACACTTTCAAGGTTGTCTCTTATGTCCCCAAGCCTATAGTCCTCCAAGTTGTATTTCTTTCTGGGATCAAATATCATTCTGCATGAAAGAACGATTTTTTATTACTATCAGTAGATAATATTATAAGCATACATATAGCATAAAGTGTTATACCAGAAATCTGTACCATGCTAAGCAAAGCCCCAGACAACGTAAGTTATATTAAGAATTCCCAGTATTAGCTAAAATAAATTTCCAGGAAGGCCAAACAAAGTCCAGACAAAGCATGAGAAGTCATGGGACCATTGTTGGTAGTTAAGAGGAAGCCTGTATTCTGTTCCAGGCAATGGAATGCTATATTCACTGGGTTAATATGCTGTGATAGACCTTCCAGAACAGTCAACTGTAGAGGATGGCCCTATAATGCAGATAAGAAATGAGTGCTTAATTGTGGGAGAGTTGCCTGAAAAAATCTGTACAGGCTCATAGTTTGAAGGACTAAGCACTAATATGCAGCTTGAGTTCAGTTCCCACCTCAGTCACGACTTCTTATGAATTTTCTAAAATAGTGCTTGATATGGGCATTGTCTCAGTCTCTTGTTGATAAATGGAGAGTAGTGATGGTTTCAATTACTAACAGTGAGAAACTAAGGGAGCAGGCAGACAGGTATGAATCCTTACTGAGCTAAATACATTTAAGTGACATTTTCTAACCTCACAGCCTCCACAGAAAGGAAACATTTCTGCCTTCATCTGACAATTGTGTTTTTAATTGTCCTTTCTCCTTCTGAGTTAGCAGTTGGACTGATTTGCTGCCACTGTTAACTGCCTCTGACTGGCATAAAAGTGGTATTTTGATGAGGATGTTTACATATCACTTGGACAGGGATTCTTACTGATGCAGTATTTTTCCCATCTCCATCCCCATTCATACAAAAGACAGGGACAGAACGGAAACAAGAAGATCCATCATCCCCTGAGTCCCTGCCATATGGTCAGAGGGATAGGGTTGGGCACCAAGCTCAGCACTGGCTGAGCAAACATCCTAAAGGTGACAGAGATGTTGCCACTTGTGCTGCAGATGAGCAAACAATGTCCTGAGAACATCTTCTGTGTGTTCTTAGTGTAAAAAGATGGTTCTAATTTATATCGAGAGTCCACTGAATCAGCAGCCTGTAATTAGAAAAAAAAAATCCCAGCCCATATCTCTAGAGAGTCCTCACTATCAAGGTTAAATGAAAGCCTTGAACCATAGAGTATTTATTTTTAATTTACATGTCTGTATTAGTTTTTAATACTATTGTGGTGAGAGGCAAAATGAAGGCTTAATAATTAATGGGCACTGCTCTCTTTAGCTAGCTCTTGTCCTATTACCTTTGGGCTTCAGGGTCTCATTCTGCTTCTGCTTGGTGAATTTTATGATTGACCTTAAAACAAGAAGTCTCCAGTCCTTACTTTGCTATGTTAAAATATATTCCAAAGACACCATTTGTTCCAGTACAAATAATTGTTATCTTGAGTAAGTGTGGAGAAATCAAGACAAATAACTGATAAATATGGATGGCCTTATTGGTAGTCCCAGCAGAAAGAGGTTAAGGAGTGAGAAGCTGGATGTCATTACRGGCACAGCAAAAACATCAGCGCAAGCAATTTGAGAATACAAGTGTGTCTCAGCAAGAGGTAAGAATGCATAATCTTTCTTTGAAGAGAAAGAAAACTGAAAACATGAAGTCCCATCTACACATCAGCCATCTTTGGACCTTCCTAAAAGAAAATGAAACAAGCCCATTGCACTAATACATATCTAACTCCTGTCATAACAAGAAACTGAAACAAAAAGCCCTTTGCACTGCTACATATCCAGCTCCTGTCATAACAGCCTTGAAGGAGATCCATGTGAGAAGAGTGCCAGTCCTCTGCAGAGATGCATTGCTGGAATGAGGGAGAGAGATGGAGCCAGTGAGGAAGGTGGAGCTCAAGCACTGCTTTGCAGTGTCCTCTTCAATGAGTTCCTAGCCCACCAACCAAACAACCTGAAGCAATGTATCTGTGGGAACACACACCTTCTGAGGTCCATTGGCGACAGAGTAAATGCTCCGTTGCTGCACTGCAAGGCATTTCAAAACACTGCACCTTAATTCTACTACTGGTTTCAAGCTGAAGTGACTCTTCAGATCTAAGCCACCATAATTTAAATTTCAGTGTGGAGAAGAAGTTTCCATCTTGTTTTACATTTGTGATTCGCATGTCGGAAGGTCTTGAAAGAAAGTTCCATCTTCTTTTACCTATGTGTTTCCTGCATTGGGAAGTCTTGGAACAGCCTTCAGAAATAAATCCATTCCCTCAGCTTCTGAAGTCAAATGACCGCAGACTTAGGCCCTCTCATTTTCTTTCAATCGCTCCTCAATAATTTAGGGTTTTTCCAAAACGTGTAACTCTCTGGCTCTTTAAACAAGTAGGATATTTATTACTTCCTCCAGTGAGACCATTATTATCCAATAATTAAACACCTTTGAAAATGTCACTGGTACTTTCTTCTTTACTAACATGATATTTGTGTTTCCTCAACATGATCACCTCCTCCAAAATTTCTACTGAGAGTTACACTAATTTTTCATTTCCCTGGTGCACCCCTAAGCAGGAGACATATCGTGAGATATCAAAACTAATGCTCAAGTTCATTAAAAGAAGACTCAGAACTGGTGAAATCTGTAACAGCCACCCACCTACCAATCATGGTGACTGAGTCTCAATTACTCTGCAGTCTGTAGAAAGAGCTATGCAGCATGATAGCTGGGAAGCTGATGGGAATGCCATATTGGTAGTTCTTTTGCATTTATTATCCTAATCTTGTTTTCTTCAAAATCTGGAGCTGTCAAAAATACATTTTCAAAACATTTCCTGGTAATAATTTTACAAAAGTTACTGTGCAGAAATTAAAAAGGAAAATGTCTTGACATTTTTATTTTTGAAAGTTTACAGATTTCAAAATTCTAAATGTTAATGTTTAATGTTATGACATAGAGCTGTTTTGACTTGTATTTTTTTATACAACTTTCTGGTGCCCTTGATTTTGCATTTTTCATTATACATTTTACAGTTCACATTTCAAACTCTGACATGGAGAACATCATAGCTAAAAAAAACCCCAAAACATGTCTACTGCCATGTGAGACATTTTAGGGATCCCACTTGACCTTCAGTTGTCTTTCCACTGTGGCCTGAGCTACCGGTGTGTCTTTTGTTCTACCTGCTTGCCCCATGAGGGTTTTTAGATATGCCAGAATAGCTCAAATGGCACGAGGTGCCTAAATTTAAGTAGCAAGATCCTGCCCTTAGGTGGCATTAATTTCCAGATTAAGACACCTAAATTTAAGTTTCTATATGTGCACCAAATGTCCAAGCTTCCAAAGGATTCAATGCAGGCAACAGAGCCCCGAGAGCAATCCTACTGTCTAAACGTAGCAGCCACAGTCACTTGGGATCATAATATCATAGAATCTGTGAGATTGGAAAAGACCTCCAAGACCATCAAGTCCAACCTGGGGCCTCCCAGCTGCAGACATGGGCTGCTACTTCACAACAGCCCACCTCTCCCCTAGGTGTTGTGCCCTCACTGCCTGACCCGTGCAGATTGTTCAGATACCCAGGGGACTTCAAATGGCTCCAGATACCTCAGGGTGGGCAGTGTCTGCAGTTCTGCAGGGTACACGCCAGCACTGCTGACATAGACGTAGGTATTGTAATGTGGTGCTGATGCCCACCCCCATAGCCGGTGAAATAAAAACCATACCTCGGTCAAAATATTCACCACTGACCAGATAAGATCTTTAGATCTAGGAAAAACCCCAAGGGGTGTTAATTACAGCTCTCCTCAATAGTTATAAAATAAGAAAAAAAATCCAGCAACTTGAATAATATAGAGGCAGTAGTAAAAAGTCTTTGAATTAAGGGAAACCAGAACAATTTCAAAAGGTTATGTTGCTCTGTGAGAAACCTTGAAAATAGTTTCTTTTCATTTTTGCAGTGAGAAATTCTAAAACATTCAGCTCAGCATCTGAAAAGTCTACGGATTTCAGGCTGGTCTGCTGTGGGGGACCTGCCCTTTACCTTCACAACTGCACCTCCCTTCTGAGAGCCACCTTAACACACAACACACAGTGATGTCATTCCTAACCTGTTTTTACTGGAGACACCTTCATGAAAATCTCGACTATTCAAGTCTGAAAAACGACTTCTCAACTATTTTGACTCAGCCAGAGGCACCAGATCTTGCTTAGATTTTGCTGAATCAAGCCGGCTCTGGGCTTATATACTGTAATTTTGGAGACACACTCATCTTTCAAAACATTTTTTTCAAAGACTGCAGTCCTCCTAATTTTTTTTTTTTGGAAGCTACAGCTCCTAATAAATAATCTGGCTGACTTTCTCTACGACTTTTTTTGAGGTATGGTCTGCTAAAAAAGTGTATGTATGAAATTTTGGATAGATTGCTTAAGTTTGGGGGAAAATGGAGAAAATGGATCTTGGTTACACAAACATTACTATAGAGAAACTCCATCTCTGCAACAGGCACAAGAAAAGGTGATTTGAGATCCTGAAAGAACTGCTGAAGAAGGAGAAGCTAAGGAAATTTGGATTTGGAACATTTACTCATTCCAAAAAAGAAAAAGAAAGGAAAGAAAGGTTGCTTTATAAGCAACCAATTGGAAACATCACTCCCCAACAAGGAAAAAGCTTATGGATCAGGCAATGTATAGTCACAGAACTGTGGTTATCCAGAAAAATACAAGGAGCATTTTAATTTTACATATCTCATAAATGGAGCTCCGAGGAAACTTTAGTACAGAATGAGAAAAACCTCATCTAAAATTAATGGAAAAATGAAGATTTGTTAGATCCCATTAACCTGCTCGCTGCCAGTATGTAGCTTATACTGAAGACTTGCTGATGACTTTGGCCTCCAGTCTGGAAAATAACAAGTCGAAGAACTTCGATTATCTGCACATTATTCCAGAAGGTAACAAAATAAAATAAAAAGAAGCTCATTCACCATTTTATATTCCTAATGTCTAATCTGTTTTTTCCATTTCTTAACCCCATTTACCTTCTTTAGTCTTCCACTTCCTTTACGCAGTTGCCACTTATTATCCTTCTTTCCTTCTCTTCCTTGTGTTTTCAGTGCTTCATTAAATGAGATGCCTCAAGTGTTCCTATATCCTTCAGTCTCATAACCTGTGTTTCTGCTTCCTAAAACTTGTTGGCATCCTTCTCGTTTCAGGATGCCTGATTTGGGCATAATAGCTTGAAGACATTGCTTGAGAATACAAAGTCAGACATATCATGTGCTGTGTACCAAGCACTTGCATAAACAGCATCAAGTTGCACAAGTATTTTTGGCTGCCATCACATATTTCAAATTCATGGATGCTGTTTTCTATCATCTTTCTGTACCTTTCAGCATTGTTGCTTCTCATTTTTTTTTCTTCTTTCCATCCTGAACATACGTTAGATTAGTAGGGGTAGTCTTCAATTGAATCT
This sequence comes from Amblyornis subalaris, assembly GCA_018881555.1. Taxonomy (NCBI): domain Eukaryota; kingdom Metazoa; phylum Chordata; class Aves; order Passeriformes; family Ptilonorhynchidae; genus Amblyornis; species Amblyornis subalaris. The sequence goes on from JACAXG010000104.1 coordinate 1,246,759, forward strand.
GACTTTTAAAACTCTCTAAATCCCTTTTATTCTATCTCTACCTAACTTTATGGTACTAAGCTGGTGCTTGATTCGGTTACTGTAATACAAATTTCTGTGCAGTATGACCTGCAGGCTTTCAATAATGTGCTGTTTACTTTCTCATTAATAAGGTGCTCAGTTTAATAAAAAGTTCTCCAACGTCAGTAGTGTACAAATACAGTGCTCCTGAAACTCGTTCTGGCATTCAGAATTTTTTCCAGGTTTTTGATACAGAAGGTATCTTCTCCCTACAGGAATTTTAAATTTTTTTCCAGAGGAGACCTTGTGAAATGGATGATTAATACTAAAGTAAATTTACAAATATCGCTTGAATTGCTTAATTTTAGCACCTCTAGAAAAGCCAATCTTCTGGCTAGTATTTGTTTTCTAGCACTTCATATGTTGTCTAGCATGGGGATGACTGGAGCCTGATTTTGATTAATTCACTGACTTTTCAAAATGTTTTATTCCACAATTTGATGAAACAAAAGCAAGAAGATAAATTAAAAAATGAGGATCCACTCATGAAAYACAAGCGGAAAAATCCAGCCCTCTGAGCTCTTTCTTACAGGATTTTTTTCTCCCTCTCTTAATTCTTAAAAGATTCTTTTTCACAGAGCATTTCCAAAGATTATTCCCTCCTAGTCTAAAGGTCACTGTAGTATTTCTTTTTATTAACTTGTTAAGTAATTTACTTTTATCTTAGTTTTACCCTAGCTATTTATACCTCTCAGCTTCTAGTTTACCTGAGACAACTTGTGAATCTACTTACATCGAAGTGAAATATGCCACTCTTTAACTGGAGAAGGGGCACCAGCTTTTTAGCTTCAGTTTCTGTAAATTGGTTTTATGTTGCCAGTGAAAGTAATAGACATTACTTAGTGGAGAGCACACAGAGCCAGTCACCATGGCTCAGCTGGCATGAAGTAACTTGCTTACCTGCAGCAATTCAATCGTGCTCAATTATGGGGCCATATCATCAATTTTATTGCTGCAACTTTCAAGAGTAGGTCAAGCCTACAGCTTATATAACTCTGGGAGGCGATTGCCCTAAGATATGATCAAGACCAGCTGGATTGTATGCATTCAGATTTCCAAATGTATTTGAGTAGGCTTTCTCTGTACCTAATATTTCAACCTTTTCTGATGTATATTCTTGCTGATGACATGCTTGATACCACTGTAAGTTATCTCAGTCACTTTTGAAACATTATTAATTTCATGTCTTCCTTATTTATGAGTAGACCTGCTTTCTTCCCTCTGGTAAGCTTCCAAAAGCTGTTCTACTGCTTTCATATCTCTGGCACATATTAACTCATTTTGGTGCTTTGCTCCCAAGTATCAAATTTCACTGCAAACCTGCAAAATTTAGCAGCAATCCACTGAAAAGTTTATAACATTTTCATGAAAAGTAAGATCCTGTTTTCAGTGACTCAGSTCCCATAGGATGTCATATTATCAAAACATAAACAATAGTTATGATTAGTAGCACAAATCTAGATTCTTCCCTGGGGTCAGGAGAGTTATCAGTCTGGGCTGCTAAGTTCTAAAGGAACCTTTCATTTCCACTTGTTTTCTACACAAAAGTAAGCAATGGTGTTGATTTTTTTCATAGAATCATAGAACATCTCAAGTTGGAATAGACTCATAAAGATCATTGAGTCCAACCCTATGTTTGTCACAGGACTAAGCTTCTTTATTTTAGGAGTGCTCTAATATCAGTCTTAAAACAGAGTTCCTATGGGAACGTTTCCCTGAAGGACAGGGTGAAATTAATTTTCTCATACCTGAGATGGTGGTTCCTGCAAAACTGTACTCATTTTCATAAGGGTTATAAGTTCTCAGTCACACTCCTTTACATGCGTTGGTGATCACCATCACCTTATGTGATGCAGTACAAATGTTGGAGGGTTTCAGGGGATCTTGGTGTTCATGCTGGCTATCCAGAAGGAGTGGACAGACTTTAAAATTTCTCTCAGGCTCCCTCCGAAAATATTAGGGAGTCCCTGTCCCACAGATAGAGCAATACACATGATTTGGGTACTTCGAACTTTCTCTTGATCCAGTGATATATATGCCTGTCCTACATCACTTTCCTCTGCCAGGAGAGAGGTTCGTCAACCCTGACATTGTTACGGATATCAGGAAGGATCCGGAAGGTTCAGAAGTGGCGGGAATGAGAACAGGTATTATTATTTTCCAAAACCCAGCTATGGGAGCTCAAGGGTGGAGGCAGACCTCCTCTCTAGGCCTAGTCTTCAGCTTATGGTTGCAGAAAATAGTCATCAATTTCTTCCACCTATGTCTTCTGCCATGCAGCCTGTATCCCATTGATTTGAACTGCCAAGCAGTGCTAAATGCTTTGGAGCTGATCTTCCATCTTGATGCTCCCTATCAGTACAAGTCCATTGATGCCAAGGCACAAAAGAACAGGTTGCATCCTATGCCTGAAGTCTGCTTTGTGCACTGAGAACTCATTTTTCATTGTTTTGGGAGAGGTTTTTTTTTTGTTTGGGGTTCTTTGTTTGGGGTTTTTGGTTGTTTTGGTTTGGGTTTGGTGGGTTTTGGGTTTTTGTTGTCGATTTTTTTTGGTGGAGAATGCAAAACCTTCACTTCTATTTCCTTCCCATGTAGATTACAATTAGGGGGATCAATGTGTCTAAACAAAAAAGCTAGGAGATAACTGCATTATCATTCTTCGACTACGGAGTTTCCATTCGGTTTGAATACATGTATTGAAGATTATTGTAGTATAATTATAGTGGGGTTTGAGTCTCAAGAGGGTCTTACAAGTACCTTTTTAAATGAAAATTGTTCAAGGCTAGCAGCAGGAATAAAAAGTCCAACTATAAAATTTTTTGAAGTCTTTTAGGGATACTGAAGTTATATGTATATTTTTTCTTTTGCCAATTCACTGAGTGCCCAAAGCTTTGCTGTCTTCTGGGGTGGAATCTTTTTAGCTGAGAACCTTAGAAAGAGAACCCTGACTGGATTCATTTTTCTAAATGTAATTTCAGTTAATAATGGTGTGATCAGACTTTTTCCTTTGAATTCGAAAGGACAAAAATTATTGCTAGTAGTTAAGCAATTTTATATTAACTGCTTCACTTGTAGGAAAAATACAGACAATTTTATGAGCTAAGTATTTCACTTAGAGAAAAAGTCAGAGTGGGGCAGATAATGTCCCTTAAGCCCTTGTCCTGTTGCATGTACTTTAGGCTGAAATATTTTGCTGTATTCTGTTGTTGCCCATCATTTGATATTTGGCTCAGAGGCATGCCAAGCTGAGTGCCTTTCTTTGACCCCTGTGGAGAGATGACTGTTGTATCATACTCTGCTGAAGCTGAGAACAGACTGTTCCCAACAAAAGAGTATACACCCTTCCCAACTCTGTGTGCCAGCCAGATGGTCCTGAGAATTACTCAGGCATGATGAGATTTGTTTCTTGGTCAGGTTATGCCTTTTCCTCCCACCCATGTTTGCCTTACTCCAGTGATACACAAGCAGCATTACCAGCTGCATTGTCTGAACCACAGTGGCTGCCTGAGGTAGTGTTTGGATACACAGATGAGAAGCTTGACCAAAGGGCAACCTGCTTCTGTCAGCAGAGSCCCTTGTGGAGAAAACTCCTTCACTGCAGGAACTTGGACTTTTCCAGGGACTTGAAACTACATCAGAAACATATCTGCTAAAGCCACTTCTTCCTGGCTTTTAGTGCTGTCTTGTCATGCTTTTCACTTTTTTTTCTTAATTGTTTCCACTGCTATCCATCTTCTCTTCCATTCCCTCCCCATTTGTAGTAATTCAGTCATGGTGAAATAAGGCTCAGAGCTTAATTAAAGTTCACAGCTGCCTTCAATCTGGAAAACCAGTGTAGTCTTAGTATTGGGTATGACAGGACCCCAAAACTACTTTTCAAGAGTGGATAGGCTGAAGTAAATCAGAGCATCATCAGCCCATCATTAGTAAATTAATAGTTTGCTTCCCAAATTATACATCTAGAGCATCTGCCAGTCCCTCTGTCTTCCAGCCCTCCGGAGAGGGAAGGTTTCCGTCTTGGCATAAAAGAATCAATTCAGGTGCATCATGAAACTAGAAAGGTCGTTCTGTTTACCTCTGAAGGGAGGACAACACTGTGAAASATGGCAAAACATCAAAAAGGGAAGATTTCTATTGTGATTGTTTCCCATCAGACCATGGGCATCATCAGACTATTTCTTTGCCCTCTATCTCCTTGACCTTTCAGCAGCCTGCCTGGAAGTCTCCTTTGTATACATATCCTTAGATATACAGGTCCTTAGGACTCTGTGAGGAGTCTTCATTCTCTCTTACAGGTTATTCCAGATATTCTGTTCTTCATTTCCAAGTTAGAATGAAAGCAAATAGCCGAGCACCTGACTGCTCCAAAGCCTTTTTCTGCTTAGTTCTGGAACTGAAAATTTGAGGGTGATTAATAAATTGTTTGAGCTCTTCACAGAAAATGACACACATAGCAGCATATGGATGAGCCTGTACTACCATCAGCTCCATTTACAGTCAATAAAGAGAAACAGGCACTTTTGGCTTATGACTCATCTGATCTTTTCCAGCAATCCACTTAGGAGGAGATGGCTTGTGCTCTGTAAGTGTTTATTTCTCTCTGCTGAGAAGGCCTAAAATCTAGGCCTTTGTCTCATACTTTAATGCATTTATCGTAGGCATCCTTGGAAAAGAGTGATGAATGCCAAAGGATTAGGACTCTGATAAGGTTCTGGAGAAGATCCTCTTGTGGACGGCACGTCTGTCCTGGAAAAAGTAAAGAACTGATATAAAACTGTTCCTTACTTTTCAGCAAGCCCTTACATCAGCTTCAAAGAAAGCAGACTGACTTCCGTGTGTTTGCTTTTTGTAATCAGTTTCTTACATACGCATTTGTTGGAGGAAAATTTCCAGTTATTTTGTGAGACCTGACATTATTCTTGGCTTATTACACCTAAAGCATGCCCTTCTCTTGAACTTGGATCCTATTGTCCCTGTTTCAGCTGATATAAAGTTCATTTTCTTCCTAGTACCTGGTACAGTGCTATGTTTTGGGTTCAGTATGAGAATAATGTTGATAACACACTGATATTTTGGTTGTTGCTAAGTGGTGCTTACCCTAAGTCAAGGACTTTTCAGTTTCCCATGTTCTGTCAGTGAGGAGCTGCACAAGTGGCTTTGAGGCAGCACAGCTGTCACAGCTGACCCAAACTGGCCAAAGGGATATTCCATACCACAGAATGTCATGCTCAGTATACAAACCAGGGGAGGCTGGTCTGGAGGGGACAATCACTGTTTGGAAATGGGGTTGGCTCTGGTCATTGTGTGGTGAGAAATTGTATCATTAATTACTTTGGGTTTTTCTTGGGTTTTATTTCTCATTCTCTTTCTCTCTCCTCATTTTTTTTTTATTGTTATTAGTATAATTTTATTTTGCTTCAACTATTAAACTGTTCTATCTCAAGCCATGAGTTTTGGCAGGTTTTTTTTGCTTTTTTCTGATTCTCCTTCCCATCCACCATGGGAGAGGATGTGAGCAAGTGGCCGAGTGGTATTTAGTTGTGGGCTGAGTTAAACCAAGATACCTACATATCACAACACAGAGAAATCCCAAGGCACACTCATGCAACTGAAAGCATTATATCCTCTTGCTTTCTCATTACCTCTGTCAAACTCATAAACAAAAAGGTAGAAGGCCATGGCTTGTCTTTCCTACTGATAACCTCAATACCCTCAAACTGTTCTCCTCTCAGTTATCCTTTATTGTACTTTTCCTCCATGTTCTCCCTTTCAGCCAGGCTCCAAACCATCACACTATCGCAAATGCTTTCCAGCCCAGCAGCATTAGTGTGGTCCAATGTCCATTGTCCTAATATAATCAGATGCATATGTTTGATCTGTTACAAAGACATGGTTTACCCATCCCATTTATAAAGATGCAGTTTCCTAGTCTGACACCTGTCTTTTCACCCAGATTTTTGCCCATAACTGAGATACAGAGAAATTATATGCCAGTCTGGCCATTGTGAGTCTGATTAACTTAAGAAATATTATTTCCTTCAGCCAGGATATCCCTGAGATGGTACATGATTTTGGGATAACAAGTGCCACTCATGTTTCGATAGATACAGAGAGTTTTGGTAGCAGTGGAGGCTTGGTCAACATTCTTATCAGCACAGGATGAGGCACACCTCATTTAAAAAACAGTTAAGGTAGCTGACTCAGTTTTGATTCATTCTTCTCATTTCCTCCTTTTTTTCTTGTCAGTTTACCCAAGACTGAACACATCCATTTCTGTCGTTCCATATCTTAAAGTTACTGCTTTCTGCTGCCACCATCCCCCACCCACAATGTATTTCAGTGTGAAAAGGCAACACATTCTCTCTTTGACATGGAAATGGTTCTCATAGTTATTTTTATTGATTAGCTGAATAGAAAAGAACATGAAGCCCACATATGCCCGGTGTCTGACAATCTGTTACTATTTCAGTTGCAGAAAACAGTAGCAATCTTAGATATGATGATATCAATTACCTTCTCTCCCTCTAAGCTGCACCAGAAAAAGCCCTCTCATATAAAAACTAATGCAGGAAGAGTTTTTTCCTCCCTATCAGGCACTGTGCACTACTGTGAAGGGCAATGTGCGATGTGTGACTCACACTCCAGTGTTGCAATGAAAGTTTTGCACAACTGAAGTAACTCGTGCATAACTTTCAGCAAATGCATAACCTCATGAGTTCTACCTGGAGTGTTCATGTCTCATGTAGGTATTTGTATGAGCATGCTTGAAATAGAGGGGTATCCCAAGCCACAGTTCCTAGAAGTGTTTTCACATTTCTGTGTTGAGAGGGGACCTTATCCATGTCTACAAGGATCTGGAGGGAGGATGTCAAGAGAGTAGAGGGAGCCAGGCTCTGCTCAGTAGTGACAAGCAATAGTACAAGAGGCAACAGGCAGAAACTGATGCACAGGAAGTTCCACCTGAAGATGAGGAAGAGTTTCTGTACTGTTCAGGTGACCACACACTGGAATAGATTGCCCAGAGAGGTGGTGGAGTGTTGCTGGAGATATTAAAGAACCATCTGGACACACTTCTTGTGTAATGTGCTCTAGGATGACTCTGCTTGAGCAGGGAGGTTGGACCAGATGACCCACCATGGTCCCTTCCAACCTTGCCCATTCTGTGATTCAGTGATTACCTTTAAAATTTAGTGACCCAAGTGCCAGAAATGCACCGGGAAGAGGAATTGTGATTCTTCCAACTACTCAAGGTGAAAGAGTCAGTCTGTATCTTCCTCAGGCCATCAGACCCTGTCAATGGTTCTGTTCTAGTTTTGTGATGACTATGGCACATTCAGAAGGTGTGAACATAGTACCTATCTTCTTGGGCTTGGATTGGGAATGTTCGAGGTCCTGGATATGTGCTCCAGACCACTGAACAAACGGTCGCTGCTAAACTGACCCTGATAAACCTGCATCATCCACAAGTAAGGTACTTTTGGAGGACGTGTTTCAAGCTGACCACAGTAGGTACATCAGGACAAGCCAATGTGGCAACTGGACCAGCATGGAGGTACAGACTGATATGAGGCTCCTCAGTGGCATGTAGTCATCTCTCTCCAAGGGTAGGTTTTGGACAATTTGCTCAGGCTTAGAGACATAGAACGTTAAAATTTTAAATTTTAAGTAGTGTGTTGGTTTTGCAGGGCCTGGTTTTTGGTAGCAGGGGGGCCACAGAGGTGGCTTCTGTGAGAAGCTGCTAGAAGCTTCCACCATGTCCAGCAGAGCCAATCCCTGATGGCTCTGAGGATGGACGTGCTGCTGGCCAGGGCTGGGCCTATTACAGATGGTGGTAACGCCTCTGTGATAACAGATTTAAGAAGAAACCAGAGCAAAGTGTGTGGGCCAGTTGTAATTACTCCAGCTAGAGAAGAGTAGGAGTGAGAACATGTGAGAGACACACCAATGGAGGCACCAAGGTCAGTGCAGAAGGAGGGGGAGGAGGTGCTCCAGGTGCCGGAGCCGAGATGTCCCTGCAGCCTGTGGTGAGGACCATGGTGAAGCAGGTTGTCCTGCTGCAGCCCATGGAGGTCACGGGGGATGCAGAGATCTAAAGCTTGAAGTAATTTCCTGTGTACTGTGGCTGTTATATTGCACCCCATTTCCCTTATATTCTGTCCAGCAGCTAAAGAACACATTGTATAGAAAGCTGCTCTCTTACTTGAAGAATAAGTTCCAGTGTCTTGGTAGGACTTTGTTTCAGTTCCCACGTACCTTTGCTTTCAATCAATAAAGTAATTAACAATGTGAATTCGTCAGCCTTTCATTCCCATCGCCAATTCTTGCTAAGTCTCTTCTCAGATACACAAAAGACCCCTTTGGTATTTTCTCCCCATGAGGTACTCATATACTGTAAACAAACCACCTCTCAATTTTCTTTTTGATAGCTAAACAGATTGAGTTCTTTAAGTCCTTTACGTTAACAGAAAAAGGATATTTTTCTGAGCACCTGTCACTCCCATGTGGCACTCTCACATCTAAGGACAGTCCATGCATAAAGCTGAGAAAGCAGCATCTTCAGAATACTTTGGGCAGTCATTCACTTTTGTTTCTCTGTCTTCTCTTAAAAACAGCCAGGTAAATAASAAGGTATTCCAAATTAAAAGGTGTTTCAAAATCTCTGTGTCTTCTGGCAGGTAGCAGGGAAGCTACTGCTTTGGATTTGAGTGGTTTTTAAATTGTCTTACACATCAAACAGTAATTTCTACTTAAAAGAATCAAAAGTAAACTGTTTCAAATTCTGATTTCCATCCATGTTGCAATCATTTGCAGCACACCGCTGATGGAATGTAAGAAAATTAGACTTTTCATTTCCTCTACCCTGTTGATTTTAGCATACATTGCAAGAATTTGACAGGCTGAATCCTGAACGAAGAATTAAAAAATCTTAACTTGGAGCTGAGATTAGGTCACTTAAGAGTTCCTGCCATTTCAGGACCTTTTCCAGGTTTGTCTTCCTACRTGGCATGTGTGTGTTTCTGTATCGCGTTTGCATGGGCAAGCTTTGGTAGCAGGGTGGCTACAGAGGTGGCTTCTGTGACAAACTGCCAGAAGCTTCCTCCATATCTGGAAGAGGCAATCCTTGATAGATCCAAAGATGAATGTACTTCTGATCAAGGCTGGGCCAGTTAGAAATGGTGGTAATGCCTCTATGATAACATATTTAAGAAGAAAGAAAAGAAGTTATTGCACTGTTGTAATTGCATCCAGAGAASAGCGGGGTGACAGGAACAACTCTGCAGACTCCGAGGTCAGTGAAGAAGGAGGGGGAGGAGGTGCTCCAGGTGCCAGAGCTCAGATTCCTCTGCAGCCTGTGGTGAAGACCATGATGAAACAGCTGTGCCCCTGCAGCCCATGGAAATCCACAGGGATGCAGAGATCTACCTGCAGCCCATGGGGGAGACCCACGCTGGAGCAGATGGATGCCTGAGAGAGGCTGTGATGCTGTGGGAGGCCCATGGAGAGARGAACTCCTGCTAGAGCAGCCTGTCCTTGGAGGACTGCACCCTGTGGAAGAGTGACCCACACTGCAGCAGTTTGAGGGGTACTGTTGCCTGTGGGATGGACTCACGTTGAAGAAGTTCATGGAGGGACCCTATGGTGGAGCAGGAGAATGACTCCTCTCCCTGAGCATGGGGGACACCACGGGTGATGAACCGACCATAACCCATATTTTCTGGGGGTGGAGGGAAGGTGGTTTTTTTAAGATCTTATTTTACTTCTCGTTATCCTGCTCTGATCTTGTTAGCAGTAAATTCAATTAATATCTCTAGTTCTACCCTGTTTTGCCCATGATGGTATTTGGTGAGTGATCTCCCCCTATCCTTATCTCAACGCGTGAACCCTCTGTTATATTTTCTCTCTCCTGTCCAGCTGTGGAGGACAGTGATGGAGCCGCTTTGGTGCATGCCTGGCACCCAGCCAACGCTAATCCACTACTGTTTCATATTTGGGGTTTTGTTTTGGTTTGAGTTTTTTATCCCTGCTTTAGTATATTGGTCAGCATATTTTTGAGGTTAAGGCTCCTCTTACTCTATCTGTACATTTCCAACATCTGTTTTGGATTGGTCTCAAATTCCTCTGTTCAGTATCTTTCAGTTCTTTATCTCAGAGCATAATGAATCATGGTTTACCCTTTCCCCTTGATAATACAAGCAGATCTCTACTAATGGTAAATGATAGCGATACCTTCCGTAAAGCTCCAGCACCAGTCTCAGTTAAAAGAGGAGTTAATTTAAAAATATTAAAGTCTACTGCAAGTATGGTTTTGCAGCCATCTTCATTTCTATTTCTACTTCAAACTTTCTGACAGACCATTAGTTTTGGTAATATTTAGTCAAAGAGCTTCAAGAAAAATCTGATATGCTGAGACACTGAGAGAGTGAAAAATGTAACATCAGGAGTCAAAAAGGTGAAACAAAATGATTCTTGCTAAAATGCAATGTAAAAGAAATGTATGTATGCATTACAAATGAATGTACAAGAAAACCTGAAGTATAACTCTACCACATGCTAAGTTGAAGCTGTAAGTTGGATTTGTATGCCCTGTCCACATGGTTAAACACTCTAACCTGACCCAGAATTCCCTGTAGCCCAGTTTTCTGGTCACCAAAAGTTCTCAGAAACTGAAAATATTGCCAATACAGTAAAAATATAACATATTCTCTCATTCTTGTTCTATGAGGGTAACAAGAGTTGGTCTGTTTTATAATTTTTTCCATCAGTGACAATAAAAACTTTTATTGTTTTTCAGCTCATTCTGGGCACAAAGTTCCCCATTGGGGAGCCAAATAATAAAATCCTTCCATTCTTGCTCAGGGGCTCAGYTGGAAATGGCTGGGCAAGATTCCCTGGATATGGCTTAACATTAGACAGCTGTAGATGACCACCCTAAAAAGAAAGAAGTTTAAAATACTAGTCACATTGTCCATCGAAAGATGTCATTTACCATCTCATTTGAATCTGCATCCTGCAGAGGCATACATTTCTGCAGATTACAGGTAAAGAAATTGCTCCTGTCTGGTTTATTAAAATGGGGTTTTTTACATCCGGGATAGCCATCTGAACTCCCTCTCTGTGATTCACGGAAGTCATAAGATGTCTCTGAGGACTGACCAGTGGCAGTAACTTTTATTGTGTCAGTGGTGTATTACTGCAGAGTTTTCAAATTAGCAAAATTTTCTGGTTAAATATAGATGCAAACATTTTGTTCCCTTTCCTGTGCTCTAGATGTAAAAGAACCACTTAATTTAGCTAATTAGGATAATTGAATCCCTAGGCCATAAGAGTGCTCTCAGTTCAGTTCCTTGGGAAACTGCAGGGTAACTGACAGGGGTTAACACGGTCGTTATTTGGCATAGTGCTGTGGAGAAGTGAGGGCCGTGGAAAAACCTCTCAGGACAGCGTCTCACACRAATCAGACCAGAATTATTTCAAGAAAAACTCCTGTAATGTTCGAGCAGAGTTGATTTGCACTCATGCTTTCTTCTTCTTGTGCTTGCAAATTTGAGCCTTTTCTATTACTGCTTTAGCTTGATTTCTGTCACATCTTTTATTGTATGATAATTGCTCATTCAATAAACCCTATCGGCTTGAAGGTCTGAAGCTACTGAAACACTTATAAAAGACAACATGTTACTAGGCAAACAAAAGTCTGCAGCAAAATATCCCTGAACTCTAGGAAGGCATTTGCCACCACTTTGCTCTGAGCTTTGGCAGATAGCTTGACTTTCTCCTTACCACTTTCATGCATGCTGCTTAGAGCCCTTGGTTTCCTGGACTATGTTACTCCATACAGCTTCTGAAAATGACATGGAGTTTGCAGAAAAAGGAACTGCAAGCAGATCCACAATCACATTACTTTAGCAGCACAGCTTGATGTACTCAGCAAATAAAATATAGTCTTCACTGGTGGTAGAAGACAAAACTTAGCTTCCACAAGAATGCCCTAATTTGCCCTAATGTTCTTTCGTCTCGGTCTTCCTAGTGATCAGTAGCCTTGCTGCCAAGGATCCATGCTGTGCTGAAAGGAAGCATACAGAGTTCAAAGCACTTCAGCCTTAATGCAAAGCCCTCATTAAGAAACATGAAATGCACTATTTGATATTATAAAATTATGGGTAAAGGGAAAAGCAAATGCAATAGCTACAAAAAATACCACAGATAAAAAAACCTTCTCCTTCCAACAGTCCAAATTTAAATTTTACTTTGTTGTCTCCAAGAAAGCTCCCAAATATTGGTGAAAAAGGTGTACTGGGCCAGTACTTTCTTCTTGGGTACAAAAGGCAGAAGGGCCAGGATGGATATCTTCCTTAAGGTCATATTTTKTTGTGTTTGTACAGATGGGCTTGCATCATAGTCTGTATTCAGTCTTGCAGATATTGCAGGTAAAATTTCAGGAGTGGAAGGTAACTGACAGCAGATAAATAGGGTTTATCAGCAAGGTCTGATTAAACCACAAACAAATAAACACACAAGAATTTACTTGTGACACTTGTATGAGAGACAGTAGGTGGTTTTCATTTTGCCTGTTGTCCTTTGCCTGCTGGAGGTTTTTACACAACATTTAAGGTGCTGCAACTTGTTTCATTTCAGTATCACATTTCATCTCTTATTAAAGTATTTATGCTAATCTAATTAAGCATAGAAAACACAGGCAATGATAAACRTGACCCTATTTCAAGTGGGTCTTGTGTGTGAATTTCCCCTAAAATGTTCATCATTAATAATTGGCCCTAGTTATCCTTATGGTAATAGTACCCTGAAGTCAGATGAGCTATTGTGGCAAATGACAATCACTTAGCTTCATTTCATCTTGCTGGATGAAATCCCTTTGAATTTAACTCACTGAAGAATCACTCCAAATATTTTAATCATCCCCAGAATCTACATAAGCCAAATGGCTCCATATAACTTTAATGGCAAAATTACAAAATGTGTTCCCAGGACTGTGCAATGACCTACATCTGACTGTTTCCTCAGATGTTCGTTTCTTTAAGCTTGGGGACATTTTTCTTTAAAAAAAACCAAAAAACAACCCACAACAAAAGCATAGGACTATGGATGGATTGTTTTCAGGTTTTTTCCCTTTGTTGTGCAAATATACAGATTCACCAGTCTCTCTCATTAAACTAACAGAATTGACAAACATCTATAGAAAGGGCACAGAACGAGTTAAGGGAGGGTTTTACAACATTTCTCCAGATATCAGAACATTTAATTCAGCTGCAATGAAACATTGTTAAACCTCAGGTCATTTGAATGTTGAAGCAAAATATTCCCTTTAGAAATTTCACAGCTATTAGCCTTGCGTTACCAGTGATGAATGTTTCTGGAGCTGTAAAACTTCTTCTGGCCCAAGAGCACATTTTAGCCTAGTTTATTGTGGTCTTTCTGTCTCCTTGAAGGGGGACGATTATTACTGATTGGCTGTGCTCAGACAGTGCCGTGTAATAGCTACATATAGGGTGTCCACCTTGCTCAGCTCTGAATTTAAAAAATTGTTTTTCTTTCATAATGTTGGATCGTGAATGGATATAAAACTTGAGAGACTAGGCCCTGATGGAAATAGGCTTTCAAAAGTGAATACAAGCTGTCCTCCTTAATTCTGCTTTAGCCTTCAACATGTTCATGATAAGTATGAACATACTGGGTACATGGTTACATTTCTCCTTTCTTGATTGCAGAATGCAAATTATTTTTGTGTCACTGGGATTATACTAAACCTTCTAGGTGTGTTTATAAAACAGATTAATTCCTTTACACATTGTCACAGATGTTATTAATTGGCTGGAGAAAGGTTTTGATTCTTTTTCACATTGTCATAGTCATTATTTAACTGGCTAGAGAAAGGTCCCTTTTTATCTTATAAATATGTTGTGGTTTGGGTGGGGGATTAAAATATTTCTCATGATATTTTATTAAGATATTTATGTTCTCAGGACTGACAGGTCTGCTTTAACATGCTTAGTGTGTCCCACCTTCCATGTTCTCATTCTACCTGGCTATTTAGATCATTTCCAACCCCAGACATTTTCTTGTCTACAGCACTTAGCAGATTGTTTCCCAACCTGTTATGCAAAAATCACATCCACTTCTCCTCCTCGCAAGCATGTTAGCCACACTCTTCCTGTGCAAAACTTAACTTCTGGGAGCCCTTTATCCCCATGTTGTTCAAGTGAATATACTGAGTGACAAAGTGGCTGCTCTGCCATACCTTACCTAGCATCTAATTCCCAACAGTTTTACTTATAGCTCATCTACAATCTCTGTTGCAAGCACTGGAGTAATGGGATATCCAGGTCTCTGCCTTAGCACTCTAAAACATAGTGAAAAACATAATAATAATAATAATAATAATAATAATAATAATAATAATAATAATAATAATAATAATAGAAAAGGAAAATTTCCACCTGTAATTGATTTCCATTACAATACTTACCTGAAAATTATGACAAAGACAGAATAATGGACATGAGCACAGATCACCAAATGCCACTGCTGACACCTCTGCTTCATGAACTAACATTTCTTAGTGGAAGACAAGGCAGTAGCTCTCCATATGTAATAGCTGGTATTTTCATGTCCATGTAGGCATCCATTCCATGGATACTGACAATAGATACTTTTTCCTTGTTGTCTGAGGAAAGGTAAATCTAGACAGGTTTTCTGATCTGTTTATTATTATTTTTCAATTGTTCAACAACAGCAGCATTGTGGCTATAATGTGGCGTTACTCAAATGCAGAGAATAAATGAGTGTGAGRAAACCACTGCAGCTCTCATCTGGCAAACAGAAGGAGCCTGCAAAAGCTTAATACATTATTCAATAGCAAGTGGTGGAATCGCAGAGCTAGCAGATGTAAAAGATTCAYTGTACGAGATCCTCAGCTCTTGGATACGGCAAGCACTTGAAACCCTTTAAAAACATTAGTATGCAAAAATGGTGATGAAAATCTAAACAAAACTGTGGTCAAAATAAACTTTACTTGGGATTATACCTTTCCACAGAGATTTTATTTGTTCGTTTGTTTTAGTAGCACTTAAATACTTTAAGTACATTTAATTTAGATTTATTAAGATATTTAATTAATATAAAATAAATACTTTATAACTGAGAACATATTTCTTCCATAACAATAAAACAAAAAGAAACTAAAAAAAAATAGAGTCTGCTAGAGTGAAAAATTGCTAAAATGGAATTATTTCGTTATAGAGATTAAGCTATATTTGTTAAATCATTGGGGAATTTGCTTTCACATGCAGGCTTTGAATTTGCTTATGGAGCCATTCCTAGCCAAAAGCATGTGTGGTTAAATTTGTACCACAGAATGTTTAGTTCGCCCTCTGATTAGCCAGCTTCTACAGACAAAAGCATGCAGCTTGCTCTAATTCACTAGCTGTATAATTATTCCCTTGAAAATTTGGCCAAGTAGCCATCAAATCATATTTGTCAGGCCTTAAATAATTCATATTTACCAACTGTTATCTCATTAACAATTAACAAATATTTACTAAATGCAAATTATATTTTAAATTGGATTATGGATTTCAAAAAAGTAGTTTAATTTTGATGGTTGGGCATGGGATGGTTTGCTGTCTAACAAGCAGCCAGAGAGTGCAGAGGCATTTCAGTGAGAAACTTCACCTCTCCAAGTCACCTGGAGCAGCTTCTGAGTGGCAGCTGCAGCTCCAAAGAGCCACCCCAGTAGGTGCCTCGGCTCCCTGTGGGCACACAATCGCAGAGCCCTGTGATTTCACGTCAGTAAGTTATAAAGGCCACTCCATGGGTACCCATGGATCCAAGCAGGATCCTTTGCTTTCCAGGCCGAGCCCTGTCACTCAGCACCACTTAGAGCTGTCACTGTCCCAAAGATTGATCCTACTTATCCTGGACTATCCTGTTTAGTGGAAAGTGACCCTTTCCATGGCAGGAGGGGGTTGGAACTAAACAGGTTTAAGGTCCCTTCCAACCCAAACTGTTCTGTGATTCTATTTCTTCTAAAGTTCAGTTGCTCCTTGGGTTCTCTCCTATCCCCAGACGGTCACAAGGCAGGGGGTTTGCCTGCAGATGCCAGCACGAGGCACCAATTCACATCTTCATGCTGGTCTGAGATAGAATGTAGGAGAAAACAGACAAAAGAATCACCAGAAAGTATTTACAGGAGTTTTGTAGTCTACTGAAGAAGGCACACCACTGTCAGAGGGCAAACCTCTCTTCTGAGTTATTTTTAGGTTTTATTGAATATCCTGCCTAATACACAGGACTTAACACCCTGGGAGCCAGTACCAGACGAAGAGAGAACAGATATTCAAATCACTTCTTGGTCATTACTTGAATTGACATTGTCATTCGTGTGGATGAAGTCAATGATCACTGGCCTGTGAGCTCCCCTTCCCCTGCATTTGCTTCTCTTGACAGGCTTGACAAGCCTGTCCCCAGTCTGCAGGTTCTACTCTTCTCTGTCCTGTAGGACCACCTTGTGTCTTCACTACTGTTACACATGCCATTGGAAACTAATTGGCAGAGCAAAGACCTGGGCTAGAGACTGTTAATTTTGCATCTCTTCTACCTGTGTAAGTAAATGCTGAGAAATTGTTCTCAATTTGTATTTTCCTCTAAAATCTGCATATTTTCTTTCACACCTGAAAAAATGTCTCACTCAAAACCTGGTGTCATTTTTCCAACAGTACTTAGCTGGCTTAATGACAGACATTACACCATGTAAAAAAATCTTGCCCTGTCTTTCTCTGCCTTTGTACCACCATAGTAAAATATTACTGTGTCTAAACTAGTAGCTATGGGTTCCCTTTGCAGGCAATTGAATTTAAGGATACAWCTCAGATGACCTAGCTTACACAAGAATGTTATCAACTGCTGTCTGGTAAGAGTTATTTCTCTCCACTAGCTATGAAGGAAGTCTATAGTGATTAGCTCTGATGTAGAAGTCTACGCTTGATCAAATGGATCCTAACGCTAGTCTATAGATGTGTTGCATCTGAAAATAAATTACAAGCATGTGGCAAAATTGCTGTAGAATATCTTTAGCAACTCTTTTCTTAGCAATAAGTGAGGTGGAAAGCCACATTCTCTTTTGCACATCCCTGGTTAAGTATGTTACTGCTAATTTTCAGGTACCTGCTATTATTTAATTTAGTACTCCACAGAGTGTTCTTTCTGTTATTATAAGAGAGTCATTTAACATCATGTGAGGAAGCAGATGGATACTGAAGAAGCAAATGTCCAGGAGTATGTGAGAAATGAAGGAAAGGGAAGTATTGTTTATAAACAGAAAGCTGGGAAATAAGAGATAATCTTGAACAAAAGTAGCACATAACAGTATGGACAATATTTCAAAGTGATCATCCTTACTTGAGCATACTGCATACAGGGTACCTCATCTTGATGTTGCTAGCCCTAAGGTAGAAGAGGGTTTGGAAGTGTCAGGTTTTACTCCATCCTTAATCTATAAATGAAGGTTTACACAAGGGAAGTTGACTCTTGTGTCACTATCCAAYTCCCTCTTTGTACTGCTTCAGCACTGCCCAACACCCTCCTGAGCCACTTCAGCAAACTGAGCGCATTTTTTGAGATGGTTTTCTGCTGTATTAATACATGTGAATTGCTCTGTAAAGGAACAGACAGGACCAGAAGCAACAGTGCAACAGGAGAAACTGTATAGCTAATAGTTAAATATATGGGGAGTCATACAACAACCTAAGCCAAACTCTCAGCTTCCACTCAAAAAGGTATTTCTACCCTATCCCATTTTCAGTCACACATTCCCAGCACTTCATCTGTGCGAACATGAGTTATATGCTGCAGGTCTAAAGCCTAATCCAACAACAACAGCAAACAATTAATTTTCAGTCAGCTCGGCATTCTGGTGACTTTGACTTTGAAGATATTGAAATGCTTGCAACATTTCTCCCCCTACTGTTAGTGTTAAGTGCTAAGAAGGTGACAAGATGAGGTTAGATAGGTTCAAAATTCTGATCTACAGAGTTGAGAGCAGCCCCATCAGCAGGAACACAGATTTAGACTCCAATCACAAAAAAAAACCAAGCCAAACGTCAGGGTCGGAAATGCCAGAGATCAAGCTTAGAATTGTAGTCATTGAAATGAATAGTTGAACCAAGTCAAGGCCCTGGCCCAGACAGAGAGGCAGTTTGCACCCCAGGGAGCTGCAAGACAAGGCTTTCAGATCGTGCTGCCAATTTATGCACAGTGAAGTTAAGGGTTTACATGATTCACCCATTGAAAACAACTCTCCAAAACAGATTTTGCACTTAATCTATAATAACCTGCCTACTAGAGTATCAATCAATAGAACAGACATTTTGAAATTCAGTCATTTGTTCCATCTTTCAGTTTTAGCCTAACAACCTGCATGTTCATGTACATCACCCTCTGACCAGCAGGTGCAGGGAGGCAAATCATCCATGAGTGTCAACTGGAGGCTAGAATTTAATTTCCATGTGAAATTTGGATATTCCTATGCTTGTTTTAATCCCATATTACAATATGAAGTCATAAAATACTAAAGAAATTAAGGAAAAAACCGCAAAACTTTACTTCAAACATGCTAGAATGATCATTTGTTTCAAATTAAATTTGTCAGATATGCTGCATAAAATGCTCTCTTTCAGCTTGGTCAAGCCATCTAGAAATGATTCATGACTTACAACAAAAATATGAACTTGAGGCAGCTTAGCTCGCAAAGAGAAGCCTGAGGGAGGATGCRACAACAATTTTCAAAGATGGACAATGTTACTGAAAGGGTGAAGAAGAACCAGTGCTCCATGGCCATAGTAGGCAAGACAAGAAGCAATGGTCTAAACCAGCAGAAAAACTGATGTAATATCTTAGGAACATGTGCCCTTTCTAGGACTAGGTTAAAAATTAACTGACCTGTTTGGGGAAGCCTGAGGTTCTTTAAGAACATAGGAGATTAACATCTGTCAATAAGTATCAATTATGTGTCTTATGACAAGGCGATTGCACTGGCTGAGCCAGCAAAGTCTCTTCCAAGACTTACGAATTTGTTAAACACTGAACTGAACCCATCTGAGCTGCCTGGAGCCCAGCAGCAATTAGTGTGCTCTGTGTGGTGGTGATGCTCTGGACAGGTCATGGCTGCCCAGCAGTGCCATCCCCTTGATGGAAATCCACTGAGGGAAGGATTGGGGTGGACAGCAAAGACAGGTGTAATGCATCCAAAGTGGAACAATTCAATGAAATTGCTGTCTCCTTTCAAAACCAAACAACACCCTGAGAGAGTGAGTTCTCACCCAGTTTAAGTCTATGTCGTGTCACTTTGAAAACCCAGCTTTTCAGCCTAAAGTGCTTTCTTTTTCTGCTGCAAGGTCCAAAGGTTAAACCATTTACATTTTAGTTTGCCAGTATCCCACAATGGCATCACTAGATGCTGAGAGAGGTGTTTGTTCTAGCAGAAAGGTGGATAGCAACGACACTCTCCTACAATGCAAGGACACAGACTCTGCTACTGATGCTGGTCCTGGGAGCATTCAGTTTCCAAGAGTCATTGAGAGATTGTTTTGGGAGGTGAATGGGAATGCAGTCTTGTTTAAAAAAGTCTTTCCAAGGGAGAGATTATGTCATTCTTGTGGAAGATGGTGTGTTGCTGTGACAACATGTACTTTCAGGAATAAGCTGAGAATCATAGCAAAAGAGAGCTCATCACAGCCTCTTATCTCTGCAGAKGTGTCAATGCAGTTCAAGCGCAGTTTGAGCAGCTTGGTTTCTCCTGCTGTTCCCAAGGGAAGAGTGCATAGCTACACCAACAGGTACATAAAAGAACACAAAACACCACTGAGACTTTATGCTCTTCAGGGAGAAGAGCTTCCCAAGTTTSTTACCCAGCAGATCAACTGATTTCACTGATACAACACAGCAATTGAAATTGCCATTTGCATTGACATGCCAGTGTGATCAATCTGAGGCATGCGTTGCCTTTAGGTTTCTCTGGGAGAGAGACGCTAAAGCTTTCTGCTGCTGGGAATGCTGTGGGCAGTGTAAAGATGAAAAAGAAAACAAAAGTCATTTCTCTACACTTGATATTTCCATGACTGAGGTTGGGGTGAAGGAATATGTCCTTCTGTTTTCCATCACTAAGTTTAACTACCTAATATGAATTAAATTATTTCCACCATTTTCTGCACTTCTTTCACTTAGAATAGGCCCTTGACTAACTCTTACCTCCACATTCATCATCTTTGAAGCAAGATGCTTTCCAGTGAAAGGAGATACATTTATTTGCTGCAGTTTGAGGTAGGAAGGTCAAGTAGTGGAGCAAGACTGTCATTCTTTCAGCTGAAAGGCTCCTGAGAACAGAAGTGGCCTTGAACTGACAGGGAGGGATATTATTTTCTTCTTCAGAAGATGTATGTAAGAAATTTATGTTGTTCTTTTTGCAGGATACTTTTCTTTTCATTTTTTTTCCTGTACCTCCCTTTCCTTAACTAAAAGTAACATTGTGTGTTTAATTGTGGTGATGCATGACCTCTCTGCTAAGATTAGAAGAGATATTTGTCTTTATTATTTTGCTTCACTCTCTCTGACTCAGTAGGTGTGGTCCCTTCTTGCTTCAGCATTCTCCATGTCTATAATAAGATTTTTCTCATTCAGAATACAGGAGGGCTGAAAGTAATTGAGAGTTACAGGTGGTTTGTTCAGTGACTAACTCCTAAAAGCCTACTAGCAGTGAAAGTGGCCTTCATTATGCTAACATGAGTGTTGCAGGTAGGAGAATCTATTTCCTTTCGAGAAAGATAGGTCTAAATTCAAATCCTCTTGGAAGCTTTCCAAAGTTTATAATGAAAAATTGTTTTTGCAAAGACAAAAAGGAAATTGATGCCTTAGCTGGAAGTGTCCAGGAAATATGCCAAACTGTGTTGCCATATTTGTTGACACTTTCAGAAAATCAACTCATCTAGGATGCTGTTTTCCTGCCTTGAAGCAATGTTGCTTTTCAGCAGACTGACTTTCTATCAAGGTGGTATTCTCTGTCCTAGAACCACCAGGATTACCCTCAGAAATATTTTAAAGCATGCAAGCCCCTTATGTGGCAACCAGCTTTAATGAGGTGTCATGTTTATGAGAATAGGTAAGCAGTTCCAACTTCTTTCCTCTTTTTTTCCTGGTTTTTTACTTTTTCAGTTGCACAAGAAAAACAGATACATAAAGCCAAAGATATCATAATTATAGCTATTTCAAAAAACAGGTTAAAATCACCTGTTCTTATATMTTGTTGCAAACATTTTTCACGGTTTTCATGTCAAAACATTAATTTTATTTGCGTATTTCTGAAAGCCGATGAACTCCATGTAGAGAGGAATGAAAATACCCACAGATATGTTCCACTTACGGATTGAATGCATTATTTTATCTTGGACAAAATTGTAAATGAAGGTGGTGCTTAAGGAAATGAAGTATTATCAATGGTAGCTCAAGCCAGGCATAGTGCCAGAAATTGTGGAAGACCTATAGGGGAAAGCTTGCTTAAGTACCTAATAGCCTGATTTCCAAAACTCTTTCTACTTCAGACCTGGCTCACTCTTGATCAAATAGTGCTTAGTTGATGAATTATGATGACATTTATGGTGATACAGTAATAAAAATGAATGAGGATAAGTAGGAGGCCACCAAAATCAGACCCAGATATCTGAAGCATTTTTAATTATTCTCAAATTCCTGTCGAACTTTAAAGAAAAAGATATGGAAATTAAACACCTAAGGTGTCACCAGTCTTAACAAATGAATACCGTTAGAGTGTATTCTTCTTTCCTCAGCTGGAAATCACATGATACCGACTGAAAGCTATGAATATTGCTCTTCCCATCACAGCATCTGGCTTCTTGGCAGCCTTGATTGGCTGGTTTCATTGGCTATTTCTCCATTGCCTGCAAATTTCTTACACTGTTTTTTGGCTATTTGGTTTACYTTGTACTCTTGAAAAATATTTTATTTAATTCCATTTGAATTTAGAGAATTTTGGGACTTCAATTTTATTGAAAAATCATGCAGTGCATGAATCACTCATCTCTGACTGTCAAGCTTCCTCTAGAGTGGAAGAAAAAGAGTGTTAAAGAGAAAAAGTGTTAAGTATGAGGTGTTTCAAGGCAGAATTTAAGGAATACAGTGGACAGATTAGGATGCCAAAGAGCCCTGCCCTTCTCCATCATCATCTAATGTGTGATTTTGAGCCAGCCAGTACTGCCCAGCTCAGGAGGGGAGTGATACAGTGGCTTTTGTGGGCAGCTGGCATCCAGCCATGGTCAACCCACTACATTTTCCAGACTTCTGATCTACTCTAAGGCTTTTGACATGTCCTATAGTGAATAACAATCAAAATGAAATAAAATGGTTGATCACAGGCATCAAGCTCTCATGTACAGGCACCTAAAGCTGGAATGATTTTAAAGATGCTGAACCTATGTTATTGATAACAGGGAGACCAAAATCTGCAGTAAAGAAGTCAGTTAGGTGAACACATATGGAAAACACAGAATACTTTTTTAGGCGTTATGGTGCAAAAGACTGACCTTATTTTCCATTTGCTTT
Organism: Amblyornis subalaris; assembly: GCA_018881555.1. NCBI lineage: Eukaryota > Metazoa > Chordata > Aves > Passeriformes > Ptilonorhynchidae > Amblyornis > Amblyornis subalaris. The sequence goes on from JACAXG010000104.1 coordinate 1,269,442, forward strand.
GAATGTYGTGATTGGAATTGTCTGGATTTAAGTATTCAAAGAATGTGTCTATTTTCTCTAATCCTCACACTTCAGAGCAATTAACAWCAGTGAGTGCACACACTTCTACAGAATTTCTCAGCAAAAACCATCTAACATTCATATATCTGTCATTATATCACATTTCCCAAACAAAGCCATATTGTATTTCCAAATACGAAACCTGATCCCCATGATCAGACAGCTGCTTAGAAGCCTGGTGATATTCTGGTGGCTTTGAGTGGTAAGAAGATGTGAAACTTAGAAGAGCTCCATCAGTTTCAGTCCATGGATCAAAATCCATTTCAGGTTGCCCAGGATAAAGCCTGCCTTGCATGATCACTACCAAAGCACTAGATTGTGGTGCCAGCTGACAGCCTGGACTGTCTGTAGTGCAGTTGCAAATTCCTGCACCTGTAGTGTATGTAATTCATTGTACTTGGAAGTCTCTGTTCCAAAGAGTGAGACTGGAGGAGTCAAGCAGCCTAGACTTCCTCAGATATTGCTGAGTCCTAGCTCCTCGAACTGGAGGTTGCTCTGGGCTAATTTGGAAACTGTTGTCCTTGAGTGACAGAATCAATGAAGCCCTCATTTCATTTCAATTTGTGTCCTGCAAGCCCACAGCTCCAGCACTATAAGAACGTTCCTTCATATCCTGCCTGCAACATCTTCAGTCTTCACCAGAACTCCTCATCCCTTCACCTGCCCACAGCTCCACCTTTTCTGCCTTGTTTCCCCTCTAGTTACAACTAAAATAGCAGTGTTGTGACCAGTTTGATGCTGTCTGTACAAGTGTACAAAAGGAGCTCACCTCTTTCAAGCTCATGGTGGAATATTTACTTCTGCAACACATTATTTTAGGACTCTTGCTCCTTCATACAACCACTTTCCATGAACTGCATCAAACTTAACTATCTTTGAGACATCTTAGTGAAAGGTAATTGAAATTATGCCAGCAGATTTGAAAGATATTAGGAGAGGATAAGCAGACAGATGGATAGAGAAAATTATTCCTTAAGCCTTGTTTCTTAAGGAAGTTAAAATGAGGCTATTTTCTCTAATTTGACAGCAAAAAAGTTATTTTAATGTCAGTAACTACTTTAGAAAAATTTGGCAAAGCCTGAAATGTCCATGTAGACTTATCTTCATGTGACAGTATTTGGAGTCGTGACTACTGTCTATGTAAGGATTTATCTCACCATGTGTAAAAGTTGTCATGGCAACAGCTTTCTGCAAATAATTATATAAATAATAAATGAAAGATTTTATGAGCATACATGAGAGCTGTAGTTCTCATATAGCTGCCTTTTGCTGCAGAGATTGAAGACGAGGGTCACACAGTTTTTCTTGGTATGCATATTTATTTGCCTTGCTCAAGGACATAAAACATTTGCTTTAGGAGGTGAATACTAAAACTTATTAATCCAGAAAATAAACATTGGCCAAACCCCAGCTGAGAAATAACACAATTTATGTTTCTTGAAGCCAGAGGTCAGAAGTACAGGTTCTGAGTCTCTTCTAAAACAGTGAAGCAAATTAAAAGCTGTCTTAACAAGACTCCTGGGATTCCACCTATACAGACAAATTCCCAGCAGATGCAGAACCATCAGAGAGCTGCTTTAATGTCCTTCTTTACACCCCAGACAGAGATTGTGACCATAGAAAAGTTGCATAACTAATGTATCTGCTCTCTTTGTATCTCATGCTGTCTTAATCTAGCATGGGCTGCTTAAAGTTACTATGAATTAACCTGCTCCCTACCCTTTTCTGATCTTTCTTCAAGTACACACCTCTGCTCTTACAAGAGGGAATTTGAGTAATCATCCATATATATTTCACATGTTCTCAGGGACATGTCCTGTAGAGATTATCCACACAGAGCTCTGGTTGAACGCATGCAGGGTTGCCTACAAAAAGCACTGAGGAACCAGGTGGTGTATGAAGTCTCCTCATTCGAACTTGGGGGGTTGTGTGTGTACAAGTGCTCTTTAAAACTGAGAAATGGAATCAGTGCTTTGGTAGGAGGGGCAAGTGGAAAACTACTGTTCATCACTTAAAACTAGTCAGGAAGAAAATGTGCATATGTTTATTAGATGGGTTCATTGGTGATGACTGTGAGTTTCAGCAGTCTTGGTGAATCATGAGGCATTATTTTCATGTGCAGCCTGGTTGGCTAACATTATTTTGTATTATCTTTAGTATTTTGGGTTAATGAAGAGATAAACAAAATGCTTGACTCATCAGTTCGACATTTCAGGCAATTTTTAACCATGCTTTCCCTAATTGTTTCTTTAGGTCTATTTATAATTACTATAAAGCCTGTTACATTAAATAGGCAGATCACATTTGTGTGTACGTATACATATATTTATACAAATATTTATATTTTATACATCTGTAATGTCTATATAGAAAACATATAAAAAGCACAATTAATAGAAACAAAGATCGACCCAGCTAGACTCAGTTATGAACTTCGAAAAATATTGATGAAAGTATCTCCTGCTAATGTTTTGAGATTTTTTAGGCTCCTCTGAGTAAAAATAAAGATCTGCTTTTCAACATGGTTTTAAAGTATAAAAAACTGGGGGTTTTTCTACTAAAGCTGAAAGTGAGTTCTAAGCCACGATTTTCGTAAGYACTGCCCTGAAACCGGCTCCCTCTTTTTAAGCCAGGAGACCAACAGCCTAAATATCTCCATAAAGCAAAGTTGGCTGTCTGTCAGACAAGCAAATATCAAATTGCAGGAAGATTGAATTCAGCAATGTGTCTAATTTTAACACATGAGCAATCTCACTGACCTTATACTGTTAGTCTAAACAAACATATGATGGTCTTTTCAAAAATATGCTGGAGACCAGTCCAGAATGTTAAACATTGCTGCAATAACCCCACTGAGAAAATGGTAGATCAACTGTTTTTCTAGTTCAGACTTTTGAATTAAGGAGTTTAGGTGATCAACCAAGACCTACAATCATAGCTGACACTAATAAAGTCTGTATTTTAAATGAAGATGTGTATCTGATTAAATATAGCCTCTGAAGATATGTTCTTTCAGGTGAGCAGCATCCAAAAGTGAACCCTTTTAAGTTCATCACCTTCTAATTTCTTGTGGATGATTCTCAAAATGTTCCACCAATGATGGGTTTAATTCTGTTTGCTAAGTTTGCTTTGCTGTGTCGTATAACAGTAAGACACCACCTGGATCAATATGTTACATGGGGTCAGGGAAGGTTTGATGTCTTTTGGTTTGGGGGCACCTGAATCATACGGATCATATTGATCCAGGTGCCCCCAAACCAAAAGACATTAAACCGTCTGTAACCCCATGTAACAGTCTTCATCCCTTTAGAACAATGACTAGAATTTCACAAAATATCTGGTCGCAGGATGAGAGGACTTGCAATATTGGGACATTTCTGGAGTGAAAATGGCCATATGATCCTAGGAAGTGGACCACAATATAGAAGGCAAAAACCAAAAATAAACAGTCCTTGATGGTATAATAGGGGAAAAAATCCTCCCTGTGTCCAGTAACACAATTGTTTTAGCCCCGAATGCATAAACAAGACACACCACTGACCAAATGACAGTTTACTATCGCTACAAACAGATGCCAATGAAATGCCCCTTTTCTAGCTGTGACTAGTTTTCAGTCCTCCAAAGGAAGCAAACCACCAGATTCTTCCCCACTCTTCATCAAAGCCAAGTTATATATCTGGAGTGAAAGAAAACAAACCAAAGACACAAATTTCATCCTGTGCCCTTCAGGTGGTCAAGAACCCTAAAATATAGTTTCAGTTAAAAGCACTAGCAATACGTGGAACAAACATACATGACCAAATCTCTTCAACCCTCACTAGCATCTACCAGCAAAGTAAGCATTGGAAACCTTAATCACAGGCTTGAATTACAGGTCCTGGGATTATTCTCACCTTATAACAGAAATACTATCAGCTATTTCAGAATTTGACCCTGTTTTCATCTAATTGGAAGCCTCTCCTTCAATGTTTATACACTTTCTTCATCTTTGCTTCTCCTTCCCTAGCAAGGATCTGCTACATCCACAGGAAAGACCAATATGGTGATCAATGTGCAGCTTGGCACAAAGCAAATATAGTAAGTCTTTATTTTGTATTTTGTACTGGCTTTTAGGGATGTTACTGCAGCAGATGAAACTGCAGCATGCCGTCTTCCCAAGAGGTGCTGGTCTGACCTAACTGGCCTTTGAGACCAAAATATATAGCAAAAAAATTTGCAGATTCTATCAGTACATTCCCTAAAAACACCATACTAAGGGCAAAAATATGTAAACTTCAGAATGAAAACCATGGCGATTATTTTAGCATAAAAACTGATTCCAGATCCTTTGCTGCTTTCCAGATTCCAGTGGCTCTAACCTCTGCTAAAATATTGCTGTGCAAGCAGAGGTCATAGCCTCTGCTAATTGACAGCTCACTTGTCCTCCGGAGAAAGGAAAACTGTGCATGCTCCATGTAAGAAGAAAACCATAACATAACCTGGAGTCCAGAGTAGCTTGAATTTCATCAAATCCACCAGGAAATAAGCTTAAATGCAATACTGAGGAACTGACTTCAGTCTCTTGTGCTACTTCTGACTTTTTCTTAAACTGATCAAAAGTCTTTACTTTTGACAGTTTACTCTGTCTGGCACTTTTCCTCATCTATTGCTGGTTCACGTTCCTTCAGTTCCCCAATGCAAATAAAAATCCTAATACTCTGCTTTAGGGTAGAACAATTCAGATGCCATTTCCCAAAGAAGATGTTTCAAAGAGAATCCAGCACAATGAATGCCAGCACTAAATTATTTATTCCTTGAGATTTTCTTCTTTTTATTTGTGATGGTCTAACTTGGTGCCTGTATCATAAAGTTGATTCCAACAGCAGATGGTTAACAGCACCGATGAAACCCACACAGATCAGATAAATTTGTACAGGTCTAGATCAAACAGTAGCAGAATGTCAAACAGCATAACAAAAAAAAAAAAAAAAAACCGAACAAAAAAACCACATCGCATAGACAGTGAGGGTTTTTTCCCTAAGAGGACAAATTCGGATCTCATATTTATGCAGAAACCCAACAACAAACACATTTACACAATTTCAGTTTATTGAWTAGTAGAACATTTGGTGAAATTGTTTTCAAATGTCTTTATGTTTATTCCTTCACACATCAGTTTCCCGAGCAGTTGTGTTTTTCTGGTTTCCCACATAGCCAGATCTGGCACTGGGACTCTGGTCATTGCTGTCCCTGATGTCTCAAAGGGACAAAAAGTCTGACGTATTGTATGTCTGAATTACAGTGGCAAGCTGTTACCTGGGGCCCCAGGTTACCCAAAAACCTGGCACTGAACCAAGATTCTCTTCTCTGGGTAGGCRCAAACAGAAAATTCAACCAAAATTTTCCCAAGAGGTAAAAATAACACACAAAAGTTTACTGGCAGAACTACAGAAAATTAGGGGACATTGGCAAAAGAATAAAGGGTACACAACATCACTTTTCTTGGCATAAACTTAGCCCATTAAACATAGAAAACTTCATAGCCCATCCAATGTTATGTTCCGTGAGAAGAAAGTTAGAAAAAGAAGAAAGGGAMGAAAACAGGAAGATAGCACAGATATAGAAAAACAGGCATAGCTACCAACACCCRGTTCCAGTGMTGAACTTCTCCAAGACAAAGGCAGGTGAAGAAAACAGAGCAACCCGCATGGTGATGGCCTCTTAAACCCTTGGCCCCACCCCCAGGCCTGCCCCCCTAGGTGGGAACTCTCATGTCTTGGCCACTCAGGTGTCAGTAAGGTGACACCAAGGCCTCCAGCGTCTCTTGATGGACAGGTACAGCAGGGCTGGGGCAGGAGTATGGGAGCAGGGCGCTGCCCCACCAAGATGGAGCCTGACCCGCCCCCTTCCCCACAATTCCAAACACCTCGAGATGTCTGGAAACAGACTATATCCTGTCTCTGACACAAACACATCCCAAATACAGCCATTTTTTGCAGTGTTATGGATGCTGCACATTTCTAACATATTTAAAAAGAAACATTATTTTCCGAAGTCAGGTTTTTTGCCATCCCTTTCAATATTTATAGGTTTGGATTAAAATCTTATAACTGTATCCATTAGAGAKTGTACACATGTGGAAGATACTTGTGCCAGGTCATCTATTCAGCACTTGGGCAAGAGCAGCCAGTTTTGACAGGACTTTTGCCAAAAAATGAATTCTGCCACAAAATATATAATGCTAGCCATCATTTGGTTGTTTATCATATGCRGTTTATATCTGTTCATAACCCATGTGACAATACCCTGTATTTTCCTGTGAAGACCTTACTAAGACTGTCTCCCTTTCAAGGCAGGCCAGACACACTGCATTACTGCAGCGCTCCTACTACTTGGACTCCCACAGATGTCAAGCATCTGATTCCACCATGGCACTYCAGATGGTTTGCAAGCATCCTGTGCCTGAGAGGAAGGCCCAGAAACCTGGTCTTCTAAAAGAGCAACTGGCACTTGCTTTGGAAGAAATCTGTGCACATAAAGATCATGGCTGGTCAATCCAGCCCTTTGGGGCGTCACCAGACCCCTTGTGATCTCCTCATCTAGCTACCCTGTGGATGCTTTCAGAGCTTCTCAGAGGCAGCATGCACACAGTCCATACTCAGTAAGTCCATTAATTCTCTCATAACTGTCTAAACCTTCTGTCTTTGAGGACCACAACTGTATAGTGAAGCCACTTTCCCAAAAGTACTGGAATTTGTGTCTGCACAGTACCTATGTACCAGCTGGGCTCCATGCTGCAGTCATATCCAGAATACAGATCTTGAGTAGACAGGTGACACTCAACTTATAACAGCTACCAGACTTTGGGAAAATCTGTGCTAAATACAGAATCCTTAAAGTGCTCTAGTACTTTGAATAAGATGAAGAGGAGATGCCATGTGAAAAACATGAAATGTTGATGTTTCCCTGAAAGTTTTAAATTCTTCTCAAACTCTGCTGAAGAAGCAGAGATCCATGACAGGCTTCACAGAGATAAATTCGTAGAAAAACTCAAAAATATAGGTTCTTTGGAGGTAGTGGGAGTCACTGTTTCCTCAGCCAGTTGCAAGTATCGTGACCAGAGCCAGACTTGTGCTCTTCAGTGATGCTCCAGCACTAAGATTCTTTCTGTAGTTATGTGTTTTGCATGTAGTTGCTGTCCTGGAGTTTTCAGTACTGGGGAAGATTGGCCAGAGGAACTGAAGAGATCTGAGAAATTAAAACAGACTTAGCCTGAAAACTTCAGGGCCTTCAGAGCATGCCTTGCTTTAAAATTCCTTTTAGAACTGAGTTTCAATTTTTAAATGTCCCAGTCCAAAGACCCTCTGGCAGGTAAGTGAAAAATATTTTGGTAGACCCTTAGACTTTTTGATGAAACCTGCAAATGCTGTGAAAGAAGATAGACGTTCAGAAACAAGTATCTGAAATATGTGTTCTTATATGACTGTTATGTGAGCTAAGAGATGACTGAATTTTTAAAGATGACTTCATGTAGACAGATGGGTAGTGTTCTGAGATTCTGTTTCTCCACACTTTGAATTATCTATCAGCTTCTCCTGTAGTGTCTTCATTGGTCTTAGAGCTTTGCCAGTGTTTTCTGCTGCATTACTTGTCTTGTTATGATTCCTAAATACAAAAGGACATAATTTGTAAACCGTAGAGAAGTTATGAGGATTTGGGCAGTGGGGAAGGTTTAGTTACTCAACTTGCATTCGCTCCTTGCCCATGAAAGTACAAATCTCAGAGTAAAAAAAAAAAGACTGGCAAACAACACTAAAACTTACAAAGCAAGATTTTAATCTTACCCCAAAACACAATAACACAAATATGTAGAGCAGGGTTTTGGGGCAGTAATAGTCATTGCAGTACCAGTGAAACTGTTGATCTGACTGATAGTCTTTAGAACTACAAATAAATTATGTGAAAACACAAAAGAGCCTTAAGCCACATTTCTTCCCTGTGTACATGTGAAGTCCTGAATCAAGGAATCCATATTTTTTTCTTGAGCAGCTGGTGACAGAGAATAAACCAGTTCATGAAAACACAGACACAAAGATGAAATCCCAGTGGAAAGAAATAAGTAATTTAAAAAATCTCAAAAAAAGAACAGAGGGGAGGGGAGGGGAGGGGAGGGG